>JABCMJ010035751.1:2500-15562 GCA_014822125.1 Arbutus unedo | reverse complement strand
CAACATGGAATTAACTATTCATTCTTCAAATTGAAAAACAATTTCGTAATGTTTTCTGGGAATAAATTGGTAGTTTTTTAAATAAATTGACAAATTTCTTAAATAGGAAAATGAATAACATCATCAAGTGCTACCTTAAATGTGAATTTCACGTGAACATACGTTAATTTGATGCGAATACAGATCTACGTTGAATAATTTTTTGTTTGAAAAACTAGATAATTTTTAGTTCTTTTTTTATTTTATTTTATTACTTCAGGAGTTTTTTCATATGTAAATGTGTTCGAAATCATTAGATGTATGTGAGATTTTCGTACTCATGTGAGTTTCACGTGAATCTGAACATATTTTTATTTAAATGTAAGTGTTCTTATATTTATTTATTCCCTCCGTTCTTAATTTATAGTCTCTCTTCAAAATCCTAACATTTCAAAAAAACATAATAATTACTGAAAAAAATATTTTTTTTTGAATTTTAATAGGTATTTTTAAAAAAATTTAATTAATATATATAGTATAAATTTTATTTAAATAAATTTTATTTAAATAAATTTAATTTAATTATAATTATGATTTTAAAAAAATAAACTTTTATTTTAAAATATTTTAAATGAAAACAATAAACTATAAAAATGCGAGAGGGAGTATTTTTTATGGGAAATCACTTGACAAAATTTATTTATTATCATTTTTAAATCAATCGCTTGAGAAGCCTTAGTGTCAAGCCCTTAGTAGTCAGGGTAAAGTAACTCCCCAAGGAGAAGCGCGGGAAACCAAGCTATATATATCGTCCTGTCTCTGTAATCGGCCCCATTTCGCCTTGATATTTTCTCTTCCTTGCCGACGCAGTCTGCGCTTGATTTTGGCGACGGCGAAGTAAGCAAAATGGAATCCACTCTAAAGGTTTGTCTCTTCCTAATTTGCGCGATTACTTGTTCTCTTGTTCGATTTCTTCTTACAGTTCTGTGTTTATCGAATTCGTGGTAATGTATATATAGTATGTATCTATATTTTTTTCGCGACGGTGGTGTCCGACGCTTCATATACATGCAGTCTTCCGCCATTACCGGAACTAAGCTCTAGGATAGTGACCCGGCCACCCGGGTGAGGGGGTGAGGACTGAGGACTGAGGACCTTGATTTCCTCAACCAGATTCTGTTGCAGTGGAAGTTTTATTTCCTGGTCACTAGGCTAGCCTCAGTGGTTCAAGTTAGCGTACACACAGATGTTTAAATATGTCGAACATTGTGTTATTTATTCTGTTGTTATTTATACTGACTTATTTACTTTTGATTTCTGATGTAGAAATTCTTTGGGTATTCGACCTTCCGCCCGTACCAGAAAGAGATCATTGAGAAGATTCTGGAGGGAAAAGATAGCTTGGTTGTCATGGCCACTGGAAGTGGAAAGTCATTGTGGTAAAATTAGCCTTACTTTATCTTAATTTCTTTTTTTTTTTTTTTGGGTGATTGAGTAATTTTTTTTTTCTAACCTCTGTTCTGCTATAATTTTAATTCTAAAATTCTCAAAACAAGTTTGCTAACGAATCTTGTCCTAAACAATGTAATAAAGCTATCAGGTTCCTCCACTGATTCTGAAGAAAACAGCCATAGTCATAAGCCCTCTTTTATCTTTGATGCAAGATCAGGTCTGTCAGCTACAATCACTACTCGGTCTTTCCTCGTGAATGCAATATATTCATCTATTTATTTTGCAATGTTACAGGTAATGGCTTTAAGACAACGAGGCATTAAAGCTGATCATCTCTCGAGTGCCCAAACTGACTCTAGCGTGCAACGCAATGCTGAGAGTGGTCAATTTGATATATTGTATATGACTCCTGAAAAGGCGTGTTCAATTTCTCAGAAGTATGGCTTCAGTGAAAGATTCGGATATGTTTTTTTATGTTGACCTGCTGTTGCTTATTTCATACAATGCCACACGGAAATTGTTTCTCTATATTTGTGTCAGTTAGTGATTTGTAGGCTGTTTGAGTTTCGGATGATGTATTCTGATGTCAAATGACTATAAGACACTGAAACACTGTATTTTGGACTCAAAATCATTTTTGGTGTTAAGCACACTGAGTTGGTTCAATGAGGTTGGGAGGAGGGAATTCTCTGTTTGGACATTTTTACTATCTATTGAGCTTGGTTTTTGAAGATGTTTTGGCAGGGAGCATGCTAAAACATCTTCAATGATTTCCAACTGCTTGCCTATATTAACTGAACCTAACTTGCTGGTCACATGAATACACACATCTGTTTGTGTTCAAATGCTTGCATATGTCAACTGAATCTAACTCCTTGGTCACATGAATTCACCTGTCCATTTGTGTTCACAAGCACCTGGCTTGTAAAGTTTTCTTATTGTGTTTTCTCTGCCAGAGTTCATTTAACCTCTGTTTATATGTTAATTCTATTTTTCCCAAGTTTGTATACTTTGATTGCAGTTTTTGGTCCAACTTGCTAGACATAGGAATTTGTCTATTGGCTGTTGATGAAGCACATTGCATTTCAGAGTGGGGCCATGATTTCAGGTTCGGTGCTTACCGCTTTACATTTGGTAAACGGATCTTAGGGTTACTTGTTATGAGGTTTGTGTGCTTTTTGACATATATCACCTTCTTGATAGGTTTTACAGTGGAAAATTGATGGTAAAAAATAGGTGGTTTAAAAATGTCATTAAATTAGAATATATTCATACTGACGAATAATTGGTAGATATATTCACCAAATCATTGGGCGAAGAACAATTCAACAAGCTTTGAAGAGAATTAGGAATTGGACAAATTCCCAGTCAATAAGATTTTCTGTTTATAGCTACGTATTTTTTTAGGTATTTACTACTTACTTGACTTATTTGCTATGCATGCATATCCAAAATCTCTAAAATTTTAAAAATATTTGAATTTTTTTTCGTTGTTAAGAATTCCTTGTAATGTTTTTGAATCAAATAGGATCAGATATTAGCGCAAGTTTTTTGTAGTGATAAGACTGATCTTGACTTGAATAACCTTGCGTTGCATTGATCTATTTGTTGCGGTGCAAGGACTAATGCTTCATTCTAGCACCGTTTACTTGCTTTCATGAACGAAGACACCCTATTTAGTAGTAGTCTTTGTTTTACGCTTTCTAGAGTTTTTTGTCTTGTGGTTGTTTGTATTTCGTCGGTTATCAGCATATATGTGGTGTCCTCCAGAAACTGGTATCCTGAATGCATCAATCCTTTTCCAAATGATTGGTATACTTTTCTGCCATTTGGTCCAGTTCATGTTTTCCACTCATTAGGCCTGTAAATCAGCGTCGCCAAGTTTAAGATAGGGCATGCATGCTTGGTTTGGAAATCATTAGTATTTGTAGTACAACTGATGTTAGCTCTTCAATTCGCCAATGGTCTTAAATGAGCTTCTGTTCTCACCAGTCCTTTCTATGAGCCACGAGTAGCTCAAATAATCTTGCAACCTCTGAGTGTAGAGTGTTGAACTCCAATTTGCAAGTTGTAGAACTCCGAGTCAGAAATGAGCTTGGCTATTCTTTGCAGAACTGATGGTTAACAACCTGTAGTTGAGCAAATCTCCGGCTAAGCTTGAGTATCTGGGTGCATCTTCAAGTTTTTAATCTCAATCATCATTTGTCCTTTTCTGTCATGGATATTGTTGTTTCAACCTCAGAAATATGTTTGTGATTGGGACAAAGTGAAATATTACAACAAAGACAAAATAGAAATGGGGACACATGTCTTGGTACTTGGTGGTAATAAGTTGGGCTAAATATATGCACTTTTTTTTGTTGCAAATTGTGTTGTTTAATGCATTTGTTCTTTTGAATGATTATCAAATATCATATTTGTATGCCTTTTAATCATGAGGAGTTTCTGTTCCACAGGGTGGAATACAAACGACTAGACAAGTTGCGCACTATTCTTCCAAATGTCCCATTTGTTGGATTAACAGCAACTGCTACAGAAAAGTATGCATTTCTACTTATGTGCAAGGGCACAAATTGATACCATTTTTGGCCCTTTTGTGGCTTATTCTATGGTGTTCACTGATTTTATTATATGGATGCTAACATCTTCATACTCGAGGAGTGTGTATGTAAAATTGCAAATAGACTACGAGGACAATTTTTCCCATGAAAGTACTGGAAATTTCGGAAACAAGTTGTGCCACTTCATATCCCTATTAGATATTGTTACTCCTTCGCTACTTTAGTACACTTATCCAATGGTTCCTAAAAACAAACCCATTTAATATCAGATTCTTCATAGGTACTACAAGTTGTGCCAAAGGGTTTGCTCTTGATAGTTTCTCTGGTACTGCAGGCCCTCCAGATACATATAGGCATATGATAAATATGAATAGTTTAGCTAGGTTTATGTCTTTAATTTTAGGTCAAAAAGATATAACTTGATGGTGCTTTCATCCTCCCAGATTACTGCTACATAATACAATAAGGTACTAAAGTTAATATATTTATTTAAAAAAAAAAGAATCCCCATCCCCATCCGGAATAGTAATTTGTTTCTGCCTTTGCTTCAATTGATGTGTATAAGCACATTCAGATAGAGAGGGAGGGAGATAATACATGTGGGAGGCATGTAGGGGTGGTACTTCCATTTGGCCCCTCCTAATTTCCTTTTGCTCCCTTCCTTACCCAAAAAAAAAAAATCTTGACCCCCCAACGTCGAATCTTGGTTCCGCCTCTGGAGGCATGCAAGGGCAGGTAGATGCATGCATGGGTAATACACTTCACTGTTGCAATATGTAAGTAGGTTTTTGCCTCTTGTGTTCCACCATATTTTGTGAAGGTTTGCTTGTACATGGTGTGCTCGAAGTTTTGTTAGTGATGCAGATCTATGTTTTTTCCCCTCTTACTATCCCAGGGTTAGGAATGACATTATGAATTCCCTAAAGATGAGAGATCCTTGTGTTACTATTGGCTCATTTGATCGCAAGAATCTGTTCTATGGAGTCAAATCTTTCAGTCGTGGTGTTTCATTCGTGGACGAGCTTGTTGGAGAAGTCTCTAAATGTGTGGCGAATGCTGGATCAACTATTATATATTGTACGACCATCAAAGATGTTCAACAGGTCATTGTCCCAACATCTGTATCTTTAGTTTTTGTATATTTTCCCACTACCATTTGTACTCATAAGGTTCATATAATTCTACTTGGACGCATGCTCTACCTTTCTGGGGAGAAAAAAGGGACTTTTATATGTTTGAAGTAAACAGAAATGTGCAAGGAATAAGGTTTCACATCAACCGAGTACTATTCCTAGTGCATTCTTATTTACCATAATACCTTCTGTGCATCCACCAAATCACTGCATATACACATACATGTCCTAGAAGATCGCTGCAGAAAATATTTCATTTCCCTTGCGTTCCTAGTTTACAGTAGAATATTAAAGCTGGCATTAGGTGGCCCTTTGGTAAAGCTTAAATTTCAGTGAAAACACTGGAAAGTCTGCAGTTAAGTCCAAGGTAGTTCAATCCAAATTTAATGGGAAATTGCATTGTAATTTTTCTGTTAGATAAGTGGAAGTCAAAGGCCTTGGGCAAAAAAATGCATTTTTCAGTGAGAATAGTTTAGGGAAAAAATAAATTCATGTCAAAATAGACTTGAAGGAAAATCCCCTGATTTCTACAATTTTGGGCATCTAGAGGGGGTTACCATGCAGGGCTTTATTCAGGCTCACTTACCTGGTTGTTTGGAGGGTCTACTATTACCTAGCTGTTGCAGTATTGGGTTTTTCGACACTGATATAGTGCATATTGACTTAGATGTGGGAACAGCACTCAAAGCTTCCTTGCATCACGACACTCATTGTTCACCTGTCACAAATTGATCTTGTTGTAACCCCAAGGGATTGGCCTGGTGGGGGTCCCCACAAGTGGATGGTGGAATTGGTCCCCCAAGGACTAGTCGGCATTAGGTTGGGAGTAATCCCAAAGCCGGCCACATACCTCGGCTATTAAAAAAAAAATCAAATTGATCTTGTTGTCCTCAAATCGAACGATGTTAACTGGGAAAGCAAGCGATACCTGTAGAGATAACAATTTTTCTTAGTGGGCCCAGCTGATGTGCTCCATGGTTTGTATGTCGTGTTGGAAGATATTTGTGAACCAAACATATAGGCTTAACCTGGCTCCATCATCTCACATTCTGTTTCAAATTAAAGAGCTGAAATTCTTGTATTTTGGTATGGGATCTTTGCACTCGCAATGCAGTTATGTCTTGCTAAACAAGTTGTGTCTATTTTAGTTACCAAAAAGAGTAGTCGATTTGTGACATTTTTCATCATGTTTTCTTTAGATTTTCGAGTCACTTCTTGAGGCAGGAATTAAGGCTGGAACGTATCACGGTCAAATGGGTAATAAAGCTCGCGAGGAGTCACACAGGTTTTCCACTTTTCCTATTGATGGTTCTCTGAAATAGCTATATATTGCCTGCGAAGTCATTAATATTTTTTTAAATTGTTTGCATGGACGTTCTATCTCAGTAATACACTTTGCAAGGATAAATTTCCTTAATTTTTATATCCCCGAATGGATTTCATTTTGTGTAGTCCTGAAGGCCTATAGTTCTACCTGTATAAAGTTCATCCCCGCCCCTTGTTGGAAGATCAATCTCTCTGTAACTACAACTGATCCTTCCACCTCCTGTTGCAGATCATTTATTAGAGATGAATTTGATGTCATGGTTGCAACTATTGCTTTTGGCATGGGTATTGATAAGCCAAACATAAGGTGTGTGATACATTATGGCTGCCCAAAGAGCTTAGAATCCTATTACCAAGAAAGTGGTCGGTGTGGTCGAGATGGTATTGCTTCTATGTGTTGGCTTTATTATACAAGAAGCGACTTTGCAAAAGCTGACTTCTACTGTGGAGAAGCAAGCTCGGTAACTACCTTTTCTGCTTACAATGTTGCTTATTGAAATAATTCTATTATTTCTCAGCTTTTTTCTAGTTAATTTTTTCAGATGTCACAATTCAAGGTTGTCCCGGATTATCGTTGCATGGTTTGGATTAACATGCATTTTATTTTCTATTTGGTCTTTATTCACCAGGAAAGTCAAAGAACAGCTATTATGGAGTCGTTTATGGCTGCACAACATTATTGCATGCTGACAACTTGCAGAAGAAAATTTTTGCTCGACTATTTTGGGGGAGAAAATGTACCTGACAAATGTGGTTCGGATTTTACTTTTCATCAGTTTCTTTTTAATTTTTTAAGTGTCTTAGTTTAAGTAACTTCAGGTCAGAGTTTCTCAATCATGCTTGGATTTATTTGGTCGATGATATATCGTGTTAGTAGTGGCTTGGGTTTGCTACTATCGTTTGATGAGGATCATCTTTCCAAAATTTGTTACCTAACCCTTTTTATGATGGATTTGTAATGATTTTTGTATTGTCTAGGAGTGCTTTTTGCTTGCAAGAGAAAGTCGGTCCAGTTATAAATTTATAATGATTACTACTGAAGAAGTATGTAGTCCTGTTTATTATCATTACCAAAACTGAGCTATATATTTGTTCTTTAGTATATTAACGAGGGTTATGAGCACCAATTGTTTACCATAGGATAGTAAAGTTGATTAATGGAAGATTATCAGCACTTTCAGTCAGGTTGTTGGACACTAGGAAAATGTGTCAAAATATAAGGGGATACTGATACTTGGAGTGCTAGAAAAATGAGTGCTGCGATAGCTCAGGTACTATCTTGTAAAAATGTGGTTTTCCAGTTCATTGTAGCACCTGTTGACTTGACGCTACTTGTTTCCTTAACTCTTCGTGCTTGTGAGGGTTTTATCCATGACATGTCAAGCGGAAAATTAGATCTCAATGTATGATGGAAAGATTTCAGGAACAGAATCACAGTATAACTGTACTCACCCCTTAGAGAGATGTCACATGAAGGATATGGTCAATAATATTAAATGATGGCATATAGGTTAAATCTTGTTGGTAGAGCTCGTACTTCCACAACTATCATGACTATCTTCTTTGAAATCATTCTTATTTCTTTTTTTCTGGAATCAATGATTAGGTATTCGTACTATGATCTCCTTGCCATACTGGTTTTGAAAACAAAGATTTCCAAAGCATGGCACACTGTAGCTGGTTCTTGTAACTGAAACTAATCTTTGATTGGAACTCCATAACATGTTTCCAGGAACTTGTGATAACTGCACCACCTCAAGGAAGGAGAGTGACATGTCCAAAGAAGCATTTCTTCTTATCTCAAGCATTCGCTCATGTGGGGGTTATTGGGGCCTCAATATGCCTGTAGATGTTCTACGTGGATCTCGAGTAAGCTTTTCCTGTGTTAGCATAATTCCCATTATTTGAAATAGCTGGTGTAAGGCAGTTGAATCATTGTTGTATGTTTGGTGTGGTATGTCTTGCATCAATCACTTAGACATGATAAACTTCATATTATTGACCATTCAAATCATCTGAAGGATTGGAAGTATTTCAAATGCTTGATCTTGGTGGAAATAGCTTTCAGTTGTGCTTTATTCCTCCACCTCTCTTTTATCACTTGAAAGTTTTAATCCTTTTCTGATACTGAATTGCACATTTCACTTTGTAGATTTGACTGAAGATAACACTCAACAGATTTACAAATCACGTTTAAGAATCACTCTTTTCGACAGTATGAACCACTCCACGAACATTGCATGGAGACATGCACCTGGGTTTTTCGGGTGCTGAAAATTCTGATTTTACTGCTAATAATTTGGCCACGGACCAATGTGAAGCTCATAATGTTGATATTTATGAGATTGGATTGCTATTCAATTTTACCTTTTGGGTACTCTCTTTTCATTACACATGATTAAATGTAGTAGCTTGTGACGTGAGGAACTATTTAGGTATTGTGTCACTGTTAATGATGGGCTTCTTGTTGAATTGTTAACATCACTGATGCTCTTCCCTTAGCCACATTCTAGTTTCTACTTTCTACTTTCTAGCAAGCCCTGAAAAAGTTGGACGCAGAAAGTTGAACCATGCATCATAAATATCTTTTTGGGCGATATATTAAGTAGTGTAGAGGCTGATAGGTATTTTCACCAAGCAATGTATGGTGCTGATCCAACTTTGTGATGAGTCTGTGAGGGGTTGCAGGGGGCCAGCGCCCCATTGCCTGAAGGTGGTTTAGCTCCCCAAGGCAAATATTTTAAAGGTACCTTTGGTATTTCTGTAGGACTTTTTTGAGGAATGGTGAATCCTTTTATTTTTAGGTGTTGAATAAATCATTGTTTCTGCATGTTTTCTAGTGTGTTTCAATGAGTTCGTTATGTCTCATCATGTTTTCTACTGGTGGTCTATGAAACACAAAAGTTGTTGCCTAAAAAATTTGTTCCTTGGGCACGGTTCAGGAACTTTTAACTTGAGGGTTTCTCGGAGATACTTGGCGGCCCTTCATTTAAAGAAGGCTTTAAATCTCTGTGCTTCTGGAGGAGCCACTGTCCTTATAGAAGGGCTATCCTTATGACTTTTGTTTATTCTCTCATATCTTAATGATGAACAAGAAAACTTTGACTGTTTTTGATCCGTAGAAAGTTCTATATCTAGTTATTAATGACTTTTCATCACTTTCTGCTTTTCTCTCATACGTTGTCGGTTGTGTTACTAATTATGTTCCTGATTCTGTCCGTTCTTTGTGCATCACAGTCCAAGAAAATTCTCAATGCTGAGTTTGACAAGCTTCCACTTCATGGACTTGGGAAAGACTTATCAGCAAATTGGTGGAAATCACTAGGTTACCAGTTAATTTCTCACGGTATGTGGGGAGATTTTTTCTATAAGCAATGCAGGGCTTACCAGGTTTTTGAGTTTTCCATTCATACTGTGTCTATTGGACTGCTTCTTAGTGAAATCTGCAAACGTGTGCAGGTTATTTGACTGAGGTCATTAAAGATACGTTTAAGCTTGTATGGTAAATTTTTTTCCCAATAAAGAGTTACAGTATCAGTTCGCGGCATATTTGTCGCCTCTTCTTGTCTATTTATCTTTTGAGAATCAGCTTGTTGTCTGCTATCGTATATTGAGTCTTAAGATTGCAGCTAATGAATCCTTTCAATGGGATACACAACGAGTTTTGAAATAAGCGTTTTTGTGTGAATCAGTGTCAGTCCTAAAGGATTGCAGTTTCTGAGCGCTTCCAAGCCTGATGATCAACCTATGTTGGTTCTTCCGGTGACTAGTGAAATGTCTGGCGATGAGGAACACAGAAACAGATTTGGTGAATCTGGAGAGTTCCAAGGTTTGGCTCCCCTGAAACATGAGGGTCTGTCAGAGGTTTGTGCTTCCAACCTGCTAAAGGGAAGGAACAGGTTATGCGGAATTCTAAGTAGGAAAATAGTAGGCTTGTTTTCATGTGCGTTTTCGACGATTGCCTTTCCTCATTTTCTTTCTTTCCAATTTTCACTTTGCTGTGTAGAAACTACTCGTAAGTTTCTTGTTTCTTTCTTTATCTCTGAGTTGCATCACTTGTCAAATTAGTGTTAAGAGAATCGACGAAACGTGTGCTTCTCTTTCAATTTCTTCAACTTATTGACATGATTATTTTCCATTCCTCTTGAACATACTACAAGTGAGGTAATAATCGTTCTTTCCTGATTCAGGCTGAGGCACAACTCTATAAAATGCTCGTAGAAGAGAGAATGAAGCTTGCAAGAGCTGTTGGAACTGCTCCGTAAGTTTCATATAGTAATCAACAGTTGCCAATCCTAACTGCTTAGTAGGAAAACAACTGTATTTGTTGTTGATGTTGAATACTTTCTACTTGCAGTTATGCTCTATGTGGTGATCAAACGTTGAAAAAGATAGCATTGACAAGGCCATCTACTAAAGCGAGGCTGGCGAACATTGATGGTGTCAACCAGGTATACCATGTCTACATTTTTCATTTTATTTTCGTACTAGGTTATGGTCTTTGATCATGTCATGCTCGCTCTTTGTTTGTTTTGTTTCTCCATGCATATATCTTGTGGGTTGCTTGCTCAGTGATTGAGATTACGTATATTGGAAACATTCCCATGATTGGCTGAGCGATTAGGTCACTTTTAGAGAGTATTCACTGGGAGACATACAGTCTTACAGATATATTCCATCCGTCCCTTAGTTTAGTCCACTATACAATTTCAGTGATATTGGTCCCGACAGACAAATTTTGACATTATTCCCATTTTACCCTTGTGGATTTTAAATACAAAACTCGAACTCACAATGGTTAATGAAAGGGTATTCTTGGAAATCACAACTTTACAAGTGCAATCATTTTGTCTCCTCAAATAGTTGGATTCCCTAAGGTGGATCACTGTCAGGAGACGGAAGGTGTAAATGTTTACGTCTGAAAGCTTTATAGTTATATTTGCACCTGGAAATGGGGAAAATGACACAAGAACTAGCTGAACATTCCGTGATTCCCATTGCATTACAACCTGGATGCAGCATGTGGATGTTGTTGAACACCTTTTGGACGTGAGTTGGTTAATTGTGAAATATGATCTTTTTCTACATTTGTTTGTCGGGAAAATCAGTAACTTGTAGAAGCAAGAAATTGATGTTTTTATACAATCTATCTAAACCAAAGCTTGAATGATGCTGCAGCACCTTTTGACGAAGTATGGGGATCATTTCATCCAAAGTGTTCAATCTCTATCACAACGATTAAACATTTCTGTAGACGCGAAAACAGAAATACAACCTACTAGTACAAAATCAGCAATGCATGTACAACCTACTAGTGCAAAATCAGCAACGCATACAGTAGCCAAGTCAGACAGAAAATTTTCACCCGCCAAATTTGAAGCTTGGAGAATGTGGCATGAGGATGGTCTCTCATTTCAGAAAATTGCTGTAAGTCTTTAGTCGCTTACAACCCGCAGCTCATCTGATTAATACCAATTCTTGCTCATTTTTTGTTTTACTCCTTTTCTGACTGTTTTTTTGGGTTGTAGAATTTCCCCGGTAGACCAGCTCCTATACAAGAAGGAACCGTTGCCGGATATGTTATTGATGCTGCTCTAGAAGGATGTGCAGTTGATTGGGTCAGACTCCTTCAGGAAATAGGACTAACATTTGAGATTTATGCAAATATACAGACCGCCATCTTAAAAGTTGGTTCAAAAGACAAGTTGAAGCCTATCAAAGATGAGTTACCAGAAGAGGTGAGCAGTATGAATTAAGAACCATTGCATTTCACATACATACATACGAGGAAATCTCTACCTATGAATAAAGCTTCTACTCAAATCATTATTCAATTGCTCAAATCGAGTAAATATTTAAGTCAAGGGCTAGAGATGGACTAATTATTGTAGGGCTAGAGAGGCTATGTTTGGATTGAGAGATTTGGAGGTAGATTTTATGTTTGGTTTGTATTTTTGGAAGGAAAGTGAGGGATATGGAGAGAAATGAGAGGTAAAGAGTACAATTATTTGGCATATCACTTTACTTCGAAAAATGGGAGGGAAATGGAAGGAAAGTGAGTTGAGCTTATGACTTTTATTTATAATCTCAATTATAACCTTTGGTTAAAAAAAAGTGAGCAATAAACAAAACTGGAAGGTTAAAAAGTAAAAGAGATTGTAACATTCACTTTCTTTCTTAACCAAACATGAAAATATTTTAAAATCTCACTTTTCTCTGCATAAATCAAACGAGTAAAAAATTTATCCCTCTCCTTTCCCTCCCCTCACCTCCCTTTCCTTCACCTCTTCTCTCCTGAATCCAAACTAAGTGAAAGTGATGGGAAATACAGAGATCAGATTTAACCTGTCATTTCGTCTACTTGGATACTGATAATTGTGACCAATGATGCCAGATAAGTTATGCGTGCATCAAGGCATGTTTGGCGATGCAAGATTTGGAGATGTCACCAGAAGAGGTATTTCCACCCAGTCAACTCCCTAGCTGCAGAGCTGATGAACATTCTAATGAGACAGCAAAGTTGCTACCAAAATCCAGCCATCCATGCCACGTGGAAGGACCTTGTGGGTCTGAAAGACCAGTTGGCAACTTTGTTGGCCATAATATTTCAG
>JABCMJ010035749.1:0-17071 GCA_014822125.1 Arbutus unedo | reverse complement strand
TAACGTTCCTCAATGTCTCTACATATTATTCAAATACAATGCACACTTTGACATCGTCTGCTACCATGTCACAAGCTGCATCTGATCCAGTGTCCCTAACGTATGACTCTAGGTTTTTCCACATTCAAATGCAGTACTAGGTTTCAATAAAATCGGCAGCATAACGGCTATAAAATGAACTAGTCCAAAACTTCATCATGACCTCATCACATCATAACTTTCAGAATCTCAATAACATTGCTAAATTCATTCAAACAATAAAATAACTAAATAGAATATAGTGGAGTTGGCATTACTGCTCACACGAGATCCCATGAAAATCCGTGGACATCATAACACGTTAAAAAGTGTATGCATGTGTAAGTGTTGTGCAATTTGGACAACATTTAATCATTTAGGTCGTGACTCGATAAAAAAAATATGTGATCCTGCTAAAATAAATAAATTACATAATATTTACAAATTGCACGAGACTAGGATTGCAAGGTATGTATTTCTACCTTAATTTTTAGTATCGAGTTTGTCGGATGTTGATCCGGTGGCGAAATGTCAAAATTTTGACCTCGGCAGTGATTTTCTTTCTCTCTAAAGTCCCATCTCTCTCTCTCTCTCTCTCTTGTTGCTGCGTGATTTGGTAGGAAGGGATAGTGATCTCCTTATATAGGCTTAGATGGCCCATGTGTGTGCATGTATCTGCCTTGATAGATAAAATCCATTAAATAGGCTTTAGAAATCCTAAGAGTTTTGATATAGAATTTGGTGACTTCTAAGATTGGGTTAAATTAATTGGTTTTTTCAACGTACATTCACGTTGAAATTTAAAAGTAATCAAAAGAGGTTTGGTTTTTTTTTTTTTATAGGATTAATGGCTGAGAATACATTGTATATTGAAAACCCAAAATTAATGCCTAAGGTTTATAATGTTGATATAGCCATATATCCCCATTCATGAACATGGGTAATTGGAAACTTAATTTTCGGTGTCTTACACAACTCATACTCACGCGTGCACTCGTATTCGGATCCAATCGTCCAAATTACTAGATAATAAGAATCAAATGAGCAAATTAAATATGATTAAATTATATTTTTAATTAAAAAGAATTATGATAAATAATTAAAAATTATTATATATTTAAAAAGTCTGATCGTTACACTTAAACATTCAAAAGCAATTCGCTTGTCAAACCAAATTTGAAGCAAAATAATTGACATCAAATCTATTCTCGATTTGACTGCATATTTAAAGGTAAGATTAAATTAATAATTTATGTCACTTTTTATTATTGGGACAACACAAGATTTGATTCCCCATTAAAGATGCTGTAATTGGGTTACACAGTCATTGGTTTTGGATAATCAGTTGTCACGTTGGTTAAGCATAGTTTATGCGTATTTGGTTTTTTCAAAATAGCCTGATTGTATACATATTTATGGTCGTAGATTTGATTAATACATACACAATTCGCTATACACATTTATTTTACTAATTTCTTAGATGTTTAATTAAGTATAATATGATTACATTTGAGCCCAAATATTTCTCTCTTTCCTAGAGAGAATTTCTTTGAGTTGATTCACTGCTTATACTTATTTTCGTTATGTTCTACGTTTACACTATCAAGTATCCTAAATTCTTAGGTTAGGTTTCAAGGGTACTGCCCTATCCTGTCGTGAACATTGTTCTTTGGACTCGCACGATTAATCGAATTCCATACATAATAAGTTAGATGACAAACAAGTCATGAGTCAAACTTCATAAATTCAATCCCAACTTTATCTTATATCAGCAACAAATGCGTCACGATTAATGATGCTTTTCTAGTTGATGTTTTTAATCTTTGTAACTTGTTTAGAGATTAATAATTTTTTTTTTTGTTGAGAAAAAAACTTAAGGAGTTCAAATAAATCATTTGATATTTTGTAATTTTTATACAACTTTTTATTTTTCTCATTCGTCAGAATTGAAAAAGTCTAAGAATATAAATCTAAATAATAAAAAATTTAAATAAAACAACCCTAGAGACACTAAAAATAGTGGAGAACTTTCTTTTTCCAATTTTTTTATTTTTAGTAAAAATTTTGAGACTTTTGCTCATATTTTTTTAATTTTTAAATTCATTTTGTCAAACTGAATGATTAATTAAAAAAATTGATGCCAATTTAATAAAAAATTACAAAAATAAAAAAAGATAATAACATTAATACTTAGAAAATGGCCAGAGGATCCTAACTCGATTAGGTTTTTGTAAGAATTCAAGAAGCCATCTCTCCGTCTTTTGCTGAAAATAAATAAACAAATAAAGTAGGAAGAAGAATTCAAGCTTCTCTTCAATCGGTCCTCCATCCACTCGTACCAGATGAAAAATGAATTCTTCTGCCGCATACCCAAATTCTGTATGGCTATTTTCAATTTTTTTTTATTGTTCATTTTTTCATTTTCACAAGAAGAAATACTACAATTAACAAACAAAATTAAAACAAATTCATAAGAGAATACAATACCATCATTCGAGATATTTTCTTTCAATGTACACAAATAATTAGCAGCAGTAAAATTAATCACCCGGATCATTGTATTATCATTCAAATAAAATTAACAGAGATCCATGTATCGTCACTTTAGACAAAAAACTATTAACAATTTGCATCAATAAATCCTTCTACAAAAGCTAAAATATTCAAATTATGGACCGAAGGACCGATGTACCTAACTCTTATTAAAACATAATTGAAAATAAAATAATAAAAAAGAAGGTGACATAATAAAGTAACTAAATTTTATGTTTGTTGGGACCATGCTCGATTTTGTAAGTGAATTATTCAAACTATTGACTTTTGGAGGAATTCATCATGGATTGTAATTTTTGAAATGTTGTGACTCAATTTGAGTTTTATATAAGAATTTTAATTTGGAGTGTTATTTACCTTTTTATGCAGTGTATAATTAAGTTGTGCAATATCTTCTTTTAAGTTTTATACTCAAAAAATGCTAGATGTTCAGAGAGAAGAAGAGAAAACCCTAGCGAATCCCACACTCATCATTCGAGAGAGAGTTTTATTGAGAAGAAGTGTGTTTGACATCAGTATTCGCGAAAATCGCATGAGGAAACATCAAGCCGGTGTCGGGAGTAGGGATCGAGCTGGGTGTCGATGTATTCACAGAGGAAGCAAACGATTACCGAAATGCTAGGGCTTGATCGATTGTCGGATTCGAGGTGGAATGGGTGATAAAATTTAGCTTAGAATAGTTTATTCGTGTTGTATCATTTTTTGGATGTCGATTGTGCCATATGTGATGTTCAGTCAAGATTAGGGTTGATTCGTAGCAAAAATCGTGTTACAACGGTTCTCTCAAAAATAGAGACCTAAATCATCAGACTGTACTCGTGACCGGTCATGGATGATTGATAAATATTTTCAGAACTGAAACTTGACCAATCAGGGGGTCTTCCCAACAGGTCAAGAGTATTTCTAAAATATTCTAGTGGCTACGTCTGACAAGTAAGATGGCGATGGTGACAAGTCCGCATTTACAAAAAATCAAAATTTTCATAAGCAAATGTTGAACGGTCAAAGGATCTGGGTGATCGGTTAGGCTTTTCTCAAACAATTTTATAGTGGCAAAATCTAACCGGTCACCCGGTTAAACTTATTTTTGAACAATTTTTTGACTTCAATGCTGACCGGTCAAAATCTATTGATCAACTACGAATATTGTTTTATCAAATTAAGGCCATTGAGTGAATATCGATAAATTACTTGGGTGTGTTGGTTCAAGGTTGTTTGCTGCGTTACATGGTCATGAGATATTGGTTAAAGTCCATATGCATGGTTAAGATCAATTGTAATTTCGTCAGTGTTAGTTTGTATTTGGTGACCAGGCAAGGGGTGGCGTGTTGATGCCAGTCTGAAAACTCGAAAATGGGTTAGAGTCCCTAATGAAAGGCCGTAAATTCGAGTTTAGATAATTCCGTCGATGATAATCCGAGAACTAGATATATGGGTTAAAATCCAGCAGTACAAGTTTATAAATTGATCTCGGTTCAAGTCTGGGGTTGCGCCAATTCGAGTTCAGACAAGATAGGTTGCATTGTTCGCATCTTTTATACGAAAGTGAAACTTAATATAATGGGAAAGCTAGATGATCTCATTATTGCGATAATGAGGGATAATCAGAATCAATCATTTTTGCGAGAATGAGAATTAAATGGATAATTGATAATATTTTGTGAATCGTGTAACTGTTTGTCAGCCGAGTCATGGCTCGTACATGAGATTGATGTTCGGGAGACATTGAACACTAATAAACGTTGCATAAAATAATATAGACTGAGAAGGAGATATCTGTGAGTCGTGCTAGTGTTTGTGAGTCATGCGATGTTTGTGAGCCATGTTAGTGCTTTGGAGCTAGGTCATTGCCTTACGAGGATGATTTCAAAAGCCTGATGTATGGGAGCATCAAATAAGAAAATTATTGATGAGAAAATACTTAATGCGAAAAGATTTCTGCACGACATTGCATGATAATGTGTGTTTATTTATTATGTGTGTTTGTAAGTTAGAGTAATGTTTCATTTTTTCTACTAAGGGTCAACTTCTTCGTCTATGGCATTTCACGTCAAGTACTGAGAATAGGTGGAAGAGAAGTATGGCCACGAGGTTGAGATGGAAGAGATATGAGTTCAGGAGTCATGGTTGTATTAATTACAATCTATTGGTCTGTCCTAGGATAGTAGGATGTCCCTTCAGTTGATTTGAATAAATTATGATTTATTAGTATTAGGTTTTGAAACTATTTAATGAACTTTGTTTTGGGGTCGATTTTTTGCCGACAAGTAATAAATGTTTTAAAAATTAGACCTTTGATTAAATTTTTTTATTCCACTATGTAATTTATTATTCTTTTATTATAACAAACCATAAAATATAAAGCGTTACATCCACCACAAGATCAGGTGATCTCATTAGACCAAAAATGCTTAGACTACCCCCGTTAGTTGTGAATTTATTGGACACATTTTGACAGTACCTTTACAGGACTAAATGGATTGTAGTTTTCAAAAAAATGACTTAATGTCCAAAGTTAAGAGTATTAACTCATTTAAACTGTACTAACTATTTGTAAGGAACAGAGTTCATGCATTTAAAAGTCTTATAAGTTAAAGATTCTATAATTCCAAAAGAGACGACATTATTCTTGTCACTTATAAATAAAGGATCTTGTTAATTAATGAAGAGTAAATAATATATATATATATATATATATATATATATAAAGACAAACAAATACGGTTATTAATACATATTTTATGGATATCTATGTATATTTACGAATATTAATATACAATTTATAGATATCGATATACTTTTTACACATTATCTATCGCCTAATAGCGTGATGGTTAGCATTTTCCATAAATAAACTATGTCAAAACAATTCAATCATTTGCTACACATTTTATTGCCACTTCATCATCACATTTTTGTTACCCTTACCAAGCCTACATCAACCACTTTTATTTACCACTTCCGACGACTTATTTTTCCACAGTAATTTTCTTAATTTTTTTATAATGGATAAATTTTACTGTTACTATTTTGTAAATTCATAACAGATAAATTTCATTATTAATTTTTTTTCAACAGATAAATTTTGATTTTTCTTTTTTCACAACAAATAAATTTTACAGTTATATTTTTTCTTCCAGAAATACATTTTACTGTTTAGATTTTTGTGCCTTTGCTATAAATAAATTTCGCTATTTGTTTTTCATTGTTCAGATTGTGATAAATAATAGAAGTATTTTTCAATTAATGAATTTTAAGAGTTAAGACTCCTTTTGTTGAACTAAAAGAGCTAAAAACTCTCTACCCTTCTTTATTTATTTTAAGAATGGACAGGTATGTGATTATATATATATATATAGAAAGAGAGAGAGACAGAGAGAGAAGAAAAAACATAAATTTTGACACAACATCTCAATCAAAGAGAGAGAGAGAGAGAAGAAAAAACATAAATTTTGACACAACATCTCAATCATTGATTTCAATAGCTGAGATTAAAAGTACAACAATACTTGGATATGAATTAATGCTAGGATTGGAAAAATAAATCTAAATCACAATTTCTAAAATTATGCCTACCTAAATTAGTGTTGCAATAATACTAGGATTTAGGCATTAACTGGCAAGCTATTTTATGCACGAATATCCTAAAGTAGTGTCCTAAATTGGATATGCAAGTATGTTGGTTCTAATTATAGATTATCCTTTAATATTAGGGGCACTAGTATAATACAAACCCATAACAGGGCATATCCATAACAGAGCTCTAATTGCCAACTAATGGAGGTCCAATAATTGTCAACCAAGTTGCCGATCTTCAATTTGTTTGGGCTTGTTACTCGTAACAGAGCATACATCCGGAGGTGGAAGGTTTCTTTCTAATCAACAAGGTTTGGATTCTTATTCTTGTCTCTAGAGACCATCTGTTATAGTTCAAAACTCATCCCTAAGGTTTTAATTTTGATGACTAATCACTATAAGCAATTGTTTTGTATTGATTTTGATTTCAATTTTTTGTAAATTTTATCTATGATTCTGTTGATAATAATTCATTGTTGTGATTATTTAATTATTTGGCAAAACTTATCTAAATTAATTATTTTTTTCTTTATTCATAAAAAAATTATATTTGTTATTTTTGCGTGATTTTTTTATGATTTATTGGTTCGTCTCGACAAAAAGAATTTAAAAAGTATGAAATTATTTCTAAAAATTAAAAAAATTCACTAAAATCAAAAAATAAGTTAACACAAACGTTGTTTTGGACTTTTTTTTGTCTTTTCTATAATAAGTTAATTGTGTTGTGTGAAGGGTGAGCAATGGGAGAAAGAATGGAAGAACCGTCAATTGGGATGGTTTTTGAGACAATTGAAGAAGCTCGAAAATATTATGAAGAGTACGATCGACGAAATGGTTTTTGGATTCCTACTCGGACTTCATCGAAAACACGAAACCAATCACATGAAATGAGTAGCATACTATTTGTTTACGCTAAAGAAGGAAAGTATGTTGCGAAGACTAAGAACGATGATGTTGTGCAATGGGATGACGATATAGAGCAAGATGAGAAAGAGATGACTAAGAAAAGAAATTGTTCAACAGTTAAAAGTGGATGTAAGGCTAGTATGCAGATTGTACAGGGTAAAGTCAGTGACAAATGGAAAGTGTCAGTTTTCAATGATACTAACAATCATCAATTCGTTACTCCATCTAATAGGATGAAAATGAAGTCAAATCGATACATGCCCAAAGCAGTTAAGGATTTGACTGAAACATTTCACAGAGAAAATTTAAAAATTTGTAAAGTTACTTCAATTTTTGTTGGCTAACACATTGGCTTTGATAATAGAGATTGCTATAATCACTTAAGGAATGTCAGCCATAGAGAGGTAGATGGCGGAGATGCACAATCAGTTCTTACCTACTTTAAAAAAAATAAGGACAAAATCCACAATTTTTTTACCCAATTCAATGTGATGAAAGTGGGAGGGTTGTTAACTTTTTTTGGGTGAACTCTTGATCTCGCATAGCGTATCAATATTTTGGAAATGTAGTCACATTTGACACAACATATTGAACAAATAAGTACGATATGCCTTTCGCACCATTTACGAGAGTAAATCATCACTTGCAGTCAATACAATTCGGATGTGCACTTCTACAAGACGAGACAGAAGTGACATTTTTATGGTTGTTCGAGACATGGCTTGAAGCTATGGGAGGACAGCCTCCGACTTCTATCATCACTAACCAAGACTTGGCAATGAAGGGAGCAATTGCGAAAGTCTTTCCCAACACCTGACATCGACTATGCATTTGGCATATCAAGAAGAAATTTGTTGAAAAGTTGTCACAAGTGTACTACAGGAAATCAAAATTCAAGAAAGAGGTGAAACAATGTATTTGGTCGACTTATAAGAAAGAGGATTTTGAAGAGGGATGGATGATATTGATAACAAAAAACAGATTAGAATGCAATGAATGGCTTCAACAATTATATGATATTCGTGATTCGTGGGTACCCGTTTATAATCGTAGCACATTCTTTGCCGGCATGAATATGACCGAACGTAGTGAGGGCGTCAATTTATTTTTTGATAGTTTTGTTACTTCAACGATAAATTTTAAAAATTTTGTTGTCAAGTATGAGCAAGCCTTAAAGAAGATTGTGAAAAGAGAAAGTGAAGAAGATTTTGAGTCTGAACACAAATTTCAAATTGTGCATGACAATGAAGTTTTGTTGAAGCATGTGGCAAAAGTTTATGCTAGAAATGTCTTCACCAAATTTAAAGCTGAAATAAGTGAAGTTAATCGTCACAAAGTTGAAGAAGTGAAAAATGACAATGGATTTCAATCCTTTGTGGTGAAGTCAAAAGGCAATGAACTTGAAGAGTTCATTGTTACATTGGATTTGCAAACACATGGGGGGTATATGTGAATGCTAAAATTTTGAGTTCGTTGGGATATTGTGTGGACACATTTTGAAAGTGTTTATTCAACTAGACATTGATGCAATACCGGACAATTTTATTCTTCCACGGTGGATGCAAAAGGCCAACAAAATTTAGGATAATTGATTCCAAAGAATTGGTGGATGACAATGGCAAAGAAGAATCTGAGGCATTGAGACCTGGTCATATGTGCCAAGAATATACAAAATTGGCATGTTTAGCCGCTCCATCAAATGAGGCATACATAGTTTACATCGAAACTATGAACGATCTATCCAAAAAGCTATCAAAATTTAATTTACATTCTTATGTGCCTCCAATCAATGTTTCTTATGAAATAGATGATTTACATTCCACCAAGCCATCTCAGATATTGCTTTCAGATCCAAATATCTCACAAACTAAGGGTAGAAAAAATGATGTGAAGGGAAAAGATGTTGCTACACTCTTTAGGAGATTGAAAAGCGGTATTGAGTTGGCCTTAAACAAGAAGAAACGAAAGTGTAATTTATGCAAATGGGACATGATAAGAGGATTTGTCCTTCAAATCCAATGAGTAAAATTAACAAAGGTAAGTGCATTACCATTTTTTATGAGAAAAAAATCATATTTACTTTGCCTAAATATTTTTATTTGTCATTTTTCTTTCACAACCTTAGAGGAGGAAGCATAATATTGCGATCGGATAGTGATCAAGAGCTAACTTGATGAGAATAGGGTAACTTTATTTGTCATTTTTCTTTCAAGATTGTTTATGTAACTTAATATTTTCATGCACAGAGTTATTGAATTTTTGTATTTCATGCAAATGGAATACCAGAATTGCTTTGAATGATTAAAAAGTCCACCGAGTCTTTTTGGATGTAGTTTTTGCTATTTGTTAAGTAGTGGTTAAGAGATAATATCGAAGAGTAGAAAATTTAGTTGTTTAATGGACAATCTTTTTTTTGTATGCAGAATGTTTATTTTTTGTTTATTGTCTCCTCCGTGATCAAATCTGTTAATTTCATGCCAAGTTTGTTTATGTCACTTTTTTAGCAATCTTGGCTTAATTTGAGCTATGCGTTGTGTATTTGGCGTGCAAATGCTTGTGTGTGTCTAGAGTTTCCGTTTATTTCGATTGTTAAATACCACGAATGTTCTTCGTTGTGAAGTTTTTAAAATGATCTGTGTCATGCTTGCCTTACTAATTTGTTGCAAAAACAAGTGAATAAATCCATGTCTCGGTAAATTAGGCCCAGAAGCAATATCAAGTAAAGTATGCTCTGTTATCGGTATGCCCTGTCATGGGTTTGTATAATATTAGTGCCGCTAATATTAAAGGGTAATCTAGAACTAGAACCAACATACTTCCATATCCAAATTTAGGACACTACTTTAGGATATCCGTGCATAAAGTAGCTTGCCAATTAATGCCTAAATCCTAGTATTATTGCAACACTAATTTAGGTAGGTATAATTTTAGAAATTGTGATTTAGATTTATTTTTTCAATCCTTGCATTAATTCATATCCAAGCATTATTGTACTTTTAATCTTAACCATTGAAATCAATAGCTGAGATGTTGTGTCAAAATTTATACTTTTTCTTATATCCCTAGAACCGACCCTTATATATATATGGGGAAAAAGTTTTATGGACCAATATTTTTTTAGACAAATATTAAACTAACATCTAAACTCTTCAATTCTGGTTAAATTTTAATGATCCGAACCGTTCAATGTGTTTAAAATATGTTTTTAAGGGTATCCGGAAGAAAATAATTCAAAATATTACCGAAAATGCTTGATCCAAACAGTGATTCAATTTCAATGATATTGGTTTATGAACCACTACTTAGATTAAGCCATTTCTGGTAATATTTTGAACTGATTTTTTGTAAGTACCCTTAAAAATATGTTTTAAATACATTAAACGGTTCGAATCATTAAAATTTAATCAGAAATGAAGAGTTTAAATGTAAATATAATATTTGTCCAAAAAAATATTGGTCCATAAAATTTTTCCCCATAAATATATATACACACATATATGATATGATACATCCCTTGGACTTTAATATCAATTCTACTTTGATCCTAATCATTTCAATTTTGACAATATTTTCCTGAAATGTTTTGATTGGTTTCAATGTCATAGTCGGTTTAATTCCGTTCATTTTTCTAAAAGGAAAATTCCTACACATTGCACGTAACTCCATTATAGAAGCCGTCTCCACGCCACAAGAATTCAACGCCTTCTAGAAGCCAGCTCCATTCCACAAGATGTGTTTCCATCCATTATGTGACCTCTGTCCAAAATAACAAACCAGCATTTTCACCAATCACGCCACAAAGGTGCGGGTCCCCCCCTCATCCACTCCTATACCGAATTTCTCAACAACAATAAATACTAAACCTTCATTTTTCTTTTTTATAATCAAAATATTCGGTCGATTTGGACTAAATTGTGATAAAATTGAAAGAGTTTCTACCTAAATTACTGACTAATTTTTAAAATTCTGGGTTGAAAAGAACGGACTAACCACCCAATAGTCAAAATTATTAAATTGTCAAATTTCAACCACAAAATATCTAAATTTATAATTTATCTACTCTATCACTTGTACAAGTTTAAACTTTCAGTAGAAAGGAGAATTGTTAAAAAACTAATCTTTCCTTCTGGGACAAGTTTATGGTACGCACTCTTTTAAAAGTGTGTACTGTATGCCTTTATTACGCATAACTATAATTCGTGTTACTTATAATATTGACTCGTAATATGTGTATTTATTGTTTTGATAAACATATTTATAGTTACACCAAAATCATACAAACAAACACGGCAAAAAATTGTAACAAGTCGAACTATAAAAATGCATAACACATAGATCATAAAATTTGTAACTAACCATAAAAATTAACATAATTTTGCATAAGTTTAATCTCTTTAAAATATAGGTAATTTAAATTAGGGTCCTATTTACCCCTGCGACTTAGGTTTTCATCTCATCCATTTTTTGAACTTATGTTTTAATCCTATTTTTGTATGATTTGACAAATTTGCTATTACTTTTGAAGGGTACTTTACCGTCTTATCCTTTAGTTAGTTAATTCTTAATTTATTAAGTTTAAATTTATAGCACTAATTTAGGCTTAAAACATGAAATTATAATTATCTTTACCGAAAATAGTAGTTTAAGATTTATAATTATCTTTAATAATTATCTTCACCATTTTATGAAAATATACCATAACCTGTAAGTGTTGTTCTTTATCTGCAAATTTACCATGATATCTGAAAATTTACCATAACTTGCAAATTTAGTGTTTTACCCCACAAATTTACTATGAAATCTGCCAATTTACCAGATTTCGAGATATCGTGCATTACCTTCAAATTTACCATGATATATATAAATTTACCATGGACGGCAAATATTGTTCCTTATTTACAAATTTACCAAGACCTTTAAATTTACCATAATATCTGAAAATGTACCATGACCTGTAGGTGTTGTTCCTTTTCAGCAAATTTACCAAAACTTTCAAATTTACCATGATATCTGAAAATGTATCATAACCTTCAAATATACCATGTTTGAGTCAGTATTATTCAAACTAAACATGTATTCCAACGATTCGTACCTCACCTTAGTCCGTAGTCCGACGAAAACAATTCGAATTCTCTCGTTCTTCTCTGGTAGTAGTCAAATCAAACCCATACTCCGTATTCCAGTACCAGCGGTCGATGTCCAGTACCAATGTTTATATACAATTCTGATGAATTAATGGATTTCGGAGTCCTAGATCTATGGTGAGGATTGTTAGCTATTTTTTTCAGTCCCGCGATTTTAGGAGAGACGAGTCCGATATTTGAGAGATGACTGTTAACCTTGGTTAATTTCAAGATAAGGGTAAGTTTGGTATTTTTTTAAAAAAAATGATCAAAACTTAATATTTGTAAATGCATAGGATGAAAAAATAACAAACACTTAGAGATTAAACTAAAAAATAAATTCTCCTTAAAATATACACCTATTTATAACTATATCAAAATAATATATAACATACATAAATAAATAAAAAACACGTAATAAACAAAAAGTATTCGCAATTCTGTGCCTTTTTTTTTTATTGTTTTGAGAGATTAATTGAAGTCCAATCAATCAATTAAAGTCCAAAGCTTTTGGAAAGAAATATTCGCCTTCTTCTTTTCTAGAAAGAAGCTACTGGCAAAAATGCCTTATTCTTATCCAGGTTAATAATGAGGGCCATTGTCAACCAGACGGAGCCACGTAATAGTAAGTGAGTTTCTAAAGTCCTTTAAGACGAATAATTGATAATTTTACCATAGCAGAACCTCATGACAATTAACAAAACAACTTGATGCCTGACACGTCTTCTTGTGGATTGTCTACATTGACATTGTAGTATCTCCTTTCACGTCTCCAGCCAAAGTAATCATTTAATTCTTTTGGGGCACCTTCCCGTGAGGTCCTATGCTTCTACCCCACCATACATTTAAATAAAGTCCATACAATTAGTATTTAGCCCCACCCCATTGTGGGGTAGGTGGTGTCAAAATTTCTTTCCCTACCACACATTAATATAAAGTTTATACATTTAGCCTCAGACTCCATATCAATGTGAAGTTGGAAGGGAGCCGAGGACACTACGAGGCGGTGGCAGGAGCACTGAATAATTAAGATTTTTGTTAAATATCCATATTTTTGTGAGATATTTGAGTGAAAGTTTAGGACATTTGTTTAAATTTTGCCCATTATTCTGCTCAATAACTAACAAAATTTTGAGGTAAAATAAATTTTGCACTCACACTTTGGGTCAACTATCAATGTTTCCCTTCTGATAAATTCTATTTATAAACTAATAGAAATCATGTGACCATCACATGACTAGACTATGTAAAAAAGGGTAAATTTACTACATTATCCTTCAAAGTAATTAAATTATATATTTAAGATAACAAATCAATTTTATCACATTAATACGGTTACTGTTTAACTCTATAACAAGAACTTATCTCAACCTGTCACTCTGCTATTGGAAAATAATTTTTTTTATGCCTCTAAGATTGGTTTTGAAATTACATAATAAAATTAATCTATTTTCGAGTAAGAACAATGTATATACTCATTAATGAATTTATACATTCTAAAAAATTCCATTACATGCATCAACAAGTTAATCATAAATACTCTAAAGATATTCAGATGTCATACGGTACTACAATAAGCCACGCGACACTTCAAGTCTAAGAACTTTCAAAGCATAAGTGTATCTCGCAAATCAACATTGACACAAAAATACAAAAAATATATAAGGAAAAGCAAAGCAAAGACCAACATTGACAAAAAAAATATGTATATCTCTAGTTGTTGAAAAGTTGAATGGGTGCTTAAAGCAATCTACCACTGATTAGAAATGTAGCAAGAAAAAAAAAATTAAAATCTTAAATTTTTTAAGAGCAGTAGAAATTTAATATAAAAAAAATTTAATGTTTTTAAACTGGGTCACACGTAGATTTGGGAGAGCTGTAGTGCATTTCTTTGTAGTGCGGACAGAATGACATAGTTTTATCTTTTTTGCCCTCGAAACTATATCGTTTTAAATTATCGCGCGAATTGTTATCAAAATGATGTAGTTTTGAGGGCTAAAAGGGTAAAACAATATTGTTTTGCTAGCACTACACGCGCACTATAAGAAAATACACTACAACCTCTCCAAATCCATCACATGCAATCCATGTGATAGCTTTTGTTACTATTTCTAATGGATGAAGGTTAAAAGTGCAAAGTGAACTTTAGCTAAAAATTGTGAAGTTTGTGTAACGTTTTTTTTTCTCCCAATCCTAAGGATTTGTCTATGGGTCAAGCATGAGAGCTAGGAAGGTCTCGAATTCGAAATCTCCAAGTCATATATATTAACCTTTTGTCAGACAAGTCTATACGAGATTTTACCTTGGCTTTAATTAAACCTTCATTAACAAACGGTGAAATTTATCTTCACGAATTAATCGAAGTGTGCGCATACTATCCGGAACACCATGACTTATAACAAAAACATTTTCCTTTTGCAGAAAGTGGCCGAGTACAATAGATGGTGGGCTGCTTGGCGCTTTGCTAAAAACGTCTTCCAGCTCCTCTAGATGGGTTTGTCATGGCAAGTGGGATATCACCATGAATTGACTGAATCAAATAAAGATGAATCTTGTGTGTATCCACATGTTTATGTACACTGAATCAAATAAAGGAATATATGTGGAGAAAGAATCTATATGATAGCTGTGTGAAGAGGTGGAACTATATGGAAATCGGAGAGGGTCCAGGTCTTTCCAAAAATTTCAAAAAAAATTTATAACTTAAGTATAAATTCTGAAAATTATAAAGATAATTACATTTCGACTCTTTTTTCTTTTTCTTTTTTTTAAAAAAAATCTCCACCTTAAGTGTCGAATTCTGATTCTGCTCTTGATTATGTCTTGGGTTTCCCTCTTATCTGAAATGAAACCCTAATTCCATGTCACTCGTCACTCTTGCAATAGGCCACTGTTCCACTACTAAAGGGCAATAAACCACCACCAACGTAAAAATCCAAGATTAAAAGTGGATGGATAGGTATAGAATCTATGGTCGGAAAATGAAAGGCCTTATCCAATTTGTGAACAGACTAAATGGCCAAGTTCGTCTAGAAGGTCTTCTTCTGGAGGTTACATGATTGTGAGTGGTGACATGGATGGACTAACCATCAGAGGTTGTAAATCAATATATATATATATATATATATATGGGATGGCTTTATAGACCAACATTTTTTTAGACAAATATTAGACCAATATTTAAATTCTTCATTTCCGATTAAATTTTAATGATCTGAACCGTTCAATGTGTTTAAAACATGTTTTTAAGGGTACTCGCGAAAAATTAGCTCAAAATATTACCGGAAATGGGTTGATCCAAGCAGTAGTTCAAAATGCTGACAGAAACTATTTTACGAGCCACTGTTCAGATCAAGCCCTTTCCGATAATATTTTGAGCTGATTTCTCGCGGATACCCTTAAAAACATGTTTTAAACACATTGAACTGTTCGGATCGTTAAAATTTAATCAGGAATGAAGAGTTTAGATGTTGGTCTAATATTGGTCTAAAAAATTGTTATTTTCTTTAGCCTTTTTCATATATATATATAGATAGACAGTCCCCTTCTAATAAGGGATTTTTTATTTTGCTACGGTGTAGACCTCATATTTTTTGACTAAATTTTGATGATCCGAACCGTTCAATATGTTTAAAACATGTTTTTAAGGGTACGCATAAGAAATTGGCTCAAAATAATATCAAGAAGGGTTTAATCTAAACAGTTTTTGATAAATGTTGACAGAAACAGTTTTATGAAAAATTGAATGGATCAAGTCTTTCTGAATATTATTTTAAACTGATTTCTTGCGAGTATCCTTACAAACATATTTTAAACACATTGAACGGTTCGGATCATTATAATTTGATCAAAAAATAAAAAATTTATACCGTAACAAAATAAGAAATCTCTTATCAAAAATAGACTATATAAATATATGCTTGCTATATGCTAACCGTTCAAAGTCTTTCAGACCCTCATAAACAGGGCACCAAAGTCAGCAGTCAAGTTCATGGACTAAGTCACATATTTGAGATTATAAGTAATTCAATAAGTGAGAGAGAAATAATAACAAATTTCTTAATACATAAAGCTTATTAATTAGTGCTATCAGATGGCTAAAAGTCAAGCAAGGGTCCCAAAATAGTGAAATCTTACCACTTATTCAACGTAGGCCCCTTGCCTTTAATTTGTTTGTCCTTTTCTAATTTTTTTGATAGTAACTTGGCAGTCTGCCATTGTCAGTATTTGTTGATTTTTTTTTTTTTTTTTTTGTTGGCAGCTAAAATTCCAATAACATCTGAATGGATATTTCACCCCCAACTTGCCTATCCAAATTAATTATTTATTGGCCTCACTCCCGACAAATACAACCATTTAACTATGAGGAGTATTACAGTCTTGGAAAAAAAATTTCGAAAATATTTTTAAATTCAAAATCAAGGATTAAAATTCATTGAAATTTAGAAGCCTATAAAATCAAGTAAATTTAGTCCATTTATTTTGAATTTTTAAATTTTTTTGAAAAACTTTTCTTGCACCCAAGACTTTCTCTTTAACTATTTATGAGATTTCTCAATCACCTGTCTTGAAATTTCTAATCATAATTATATGAACAAAAGATGTTCAGTGAAATTACAAAGAGGTTGTGGTGAGTTTTTTTACATGTAAGATTTTAGCTCAAGTAATTTTTTCCTTCCCATTATTTGGGGTCCAATTTAGTTTTAGTCCAAGATAGATTAAATTATTAATTTCGTCCTTAGTTCCATGCACATTCAGACACAGATGTATACGGCCAATACACGTGGAGTTCATATGATTATAAAGAACTCTACGTGCATTCAATATTTTCTTTCACATCTATATTCGGATGTACTGTATTCCTAAACTAGATTTTTTCCAATTATATTGTCATG
>JABCMJ010035741.1:0-12819 GCA_014822125.1 Arbutus unedo | reverse complement strand
GCAATCATTATATAAGTACAACTAGGAACATAATTATATTACAACCCTCTAACACTAAGCTAATTACTAATTACTAATTGCACAATTAATTTACATGTGGGCCCATATCTTAACAAAATCATACATGTACTGTTTCCCTGATAAAATCCTTTCTTAGTAGCTCGAATTGCCACTTCTTAGCTTCTTTAATGTCTTAGTAGCATAATTGCCCCATTTATTCTTATCTACAACGTTAAAGAAGCTAAGAAGTGGCAATTAGGATGTTAAGAAAGGATTTTAGGATTTCTTCAGTGAAACAGTACATGTTAGGTTGTTAGGCAAAGACAGCATTGTCAAACTCAACTCAAAGAAAAATAAACAAATCAATAAGTGAATGCAACAGCTATTAGTTTATTTAGTTTCCTTCCCTTGTTCATATGGACAAAAATTACAAATGATAGCTTTCCGCATTCAGCTAGATGCAAGGATAAAGTTGAGAGGTTGTTCTAACCTTTTGTTGGTCAACCTCCTAGTAATCAAGCTGAAAGGAAAACAGGATACGCATACTAGACCAACATAATTTGAATAGCTTAAAGAAGAGGCAGTATATAACTTGTATAGTTGCATTTTAGACTCAGCTGAACATAAAAGGATTCTCAAGCCCAAAAATTATGGAAATACTGCTAGTGTATATGTATCATAGCAGATTGCTTTGGATCAAGTCAGTCTTCACTGTAGATAGCTGAATGTCCTTTAACATTCACTTTAGGACTATACGCATCACAATGTAACCTTGAGATTGATATATGGATGTGCAGTCCAGGTGTTCTAACACCATGTTTACATCTTAGGTTTGGTGGGGAAAGGAAAGAAAATGAAACATAAAGTTCCATTTTCTACGGAGAACCCGACAAATGAATACAAATATTATGAGAATTGGGTGTTAATTTTCCTCAGATTTTCCCAGCATACTAAACAAAATCGAGGAGTTACATCTCTCATTTGATTGTTTTTCCTTTCATTTCTCTTCCACTTTCTATTCCTCTAAAAGATCCAAGAACCAAACAAGATGTACATGAGCCTCAACGAATGCTTAGATATGATAAGAATAAAATATGCATTCCCGGTTGCTAAGGATTTTCAGTGAGCATTATTTCATTGGTGGTACATTATTCATTGGACTCTTAAAACAAGAGCTGTAACCTGCTCAGCGAGCAGCGTGAGCTCTTCCACCATCCACACACTAGCATTTCCTTCTTTTTCATCGGTATGATAAGGCAACTTTGTATTTTTTGCTTTTCTAAATATCCCTTATACTCACCTATTGAAAGCTTAAGCACAAGTACTCTGTTACAGAGCCCATGAGGGCACAAACTCTTTTTGTTTCATCAAATTTAGCATTTGTAAAACTACGCTACAAACTCTCTTTTCTTTGAGAAGGAACCTATTTTCACTTGGGAAACTTAGTAAAAATAGTCTGAACGATGGAAGTTGCCTAGAATTATCTTGATTAAGCGTTGAGTTCGATTGTCTAATGCAGATGATGATCTTATTGTTTTGCCTTTTTGCTTTCCTATCAAATAGATAACAGGTTTGACTGTTTGTTGATCTGAACTCTTTTACTTTTTGTCTTTGTTTTATTTCCTTTTCTAACAGTGTGTTGCTAGTCATCCAGAAACACGGATGCCTTTTATCAACGGTAATTTCCTAAATGCTTTTCACGTGTGATGAACATGTTTATATCTTCATGAAAAACTTCAAGTAAGAGTGCATTTTTCATTGGGCTTGGTTTCATCGTAACCATGCTTGCGTAGAATTAGAGGATCATATTTGTCTTTCTTCGTTGCAACTGTTTCCTTTCTCAGTTCGTGTATGTTACCTGTAGTGATAATTGGAGATATGAATTCCATTCAATTAAGCTCGTGTAAGTAGAGGTTGGTGATGGATCCTGTAGCCAAGTGGAAGTTTCAGTTATTTATCATAAACCATACATGCTGATCTTATCACATTGATAAGTTTGAAAGGATATAGGTTGATACCATTTGTTTAATGCCGCGCATGTCATGTCCATATGATTATGAGACCTGGCTGATGAAAGATTAATACTCTGGGAAATCAGTAATTATGGCACTTCTGAAGTAAAATCTCTCTCTCTCTCTCTCTCTCTCTCTCTCTCTCTCTCTCTCACACACACACACACACCCACACCCCAATTAGAGTAGTGCATTCACCAACTCTGACTAGTTGGGTTAGATTGGAATTACTGTACATCTTTGTTTGGACTTTGATGTATTGTTGCCAGTTGGTTCAATTGTCGGATTGATGACTATTCTACTTTGTTTTGATCCCATGCAGCTAAGATACCAGTATATCTGTACCCTTTCCTTGATACTACAGCAGTTGAAACACCTTTCGAGTTTTTAAGGCTTGCCAGCTTGGCTGTTATTGGTGGCCTATTGAAGGTCCTTTGCTCCTCAACATTTCGTTATTACAACACATGCTGTCCAGTGATCTCATATATGTGGCTTTTAATGTGTTTGATTGAGTGTTTCTGAAACAATTTTCGAGAAAAAAAACTCTGAAATGTTGTTTGATGTAAGTGTTTCAAAAAAAATTTGGAAATTAAATTTTTTTGGCATTTTCGAGGTGTTCTCTCTCTCTCTCTTATTTTATAAAGAAATGAATGTTGTTTGGGAAAAAAGTAAAAATGTTTGGAAAAAAATTTCCCAAACAAGTTCAGAAAAATTTTCTAAATCTTTTTGGAAAATAGCCAAATGAACACAGTATTGTCTTCGAGCTTTTGCTCTACCTTTCACTTATGGTTACTTGTTAGATGTTTTATCCCTATCAATTATTGTCTTTTTGTTTTTGACATAAATTTAATGTTCCATCTTAAAAATTGCAAAAATGGACTTAGTGAGGCTTGTGTTTTTTGACGACAGTGCACTGTGCTCGAGTTTCAGTTAATGCTTCTAAATAAATAGTATTGGCAAGTATGCTAACTGCAGTCAAATTGCTAACATGAGAAGAAATAAGCTTCACACCTGAGAAATAGCTTGTTTTCATTTACATGCCCATTGGAAGTGGTAAATCCAACATTTTATGGTCAGCTCAAACTTGGTTTAGTCTTTTAACCTTGTTATAACTTTTTATGCGTCGTCTAAGCTTATTATACAGCTGATCACCAAGAGACTAGGTAAAAGGGATTTTTAGCTACTTTAGCTATTCAAAACACAAAAATTGTACTCCAAGAGACTCAACAAAATGCTAGGTATTCTAGTTTTATGAATAGTGCCTAGGTAAATCTATTGAGGAACTATTCACTAGGTATCTCATAATTTAGTCATAAAATATACATATTTATTCAATCACCTCTCACATTCTATTTCATCTTGTCTAATATATTAATAAATAAATAATATATTAAATGACAATAGCAATAATAGAGAGGTTGTTGGAGTGAATAATAAAAAATCACTAGTTAAAATACAAAAAGTTGAATTTTGAATAGGTATTATACCTATCACTCTTGGACATGCTTAGAGCATCACCAAGAGCCTCTCTATATCCACATTTTAGGTAAAGTAGAGGCAATTTTCAAAAAATGGTGCTGCAGCAGCCTAGCTACTAGGCTAGCTATTTTACGTTTTGCTACAGTGCCTCTCTACATATACCTAGCAACTGTAGCAAATGTAAACATAAAATAATATTATTTTCTTTCTCATTAAATCAGTTTTTTTTTCTCAAATACTTTGTGTGTGTGTATGTGTAATATTTTATGATTTTTAAATAGGAATAGAGAGAGGAATGAAGAGGATTGTTGGAGTGTACAAGAAAAAAGTGTCTAGGTAAAATAGAATTGTTCCTTTTTTCTAGGTATTTTACCTACAGTGTCTCTCTACATATACATAGGTAAAAAGTGTCTATGATTTTTAAATAGGAATAGAACCTTCTCTTGAGTAATCTCTAAAGTTCCATATTTTATTAATGTCCTCCATCATGCTTCTTCAAGAATAAATGTCTCCGCGTTTGTAAATTGTCACAATAGTGCTGAAATGTGGTTTTAAATGTATTATTTTGGCAGGTTGATGATCCACAAGTTGTTCATTTCCTTCTTGACACTGGAATATTTCCTGGAATCCTTCGTTGCATGGAATTCGGCTGTATACAGTCAAAATCAGTGAGTGCCTTCATTTGTATGTTGCACTGTACAAGTTATTCTGTCTTTGTTTTTGCTATGTTCACTGCATACGATTGTGAAAGACTTCTGTAAGCACTAGTAGCACAGTGGTAGAAGATTGTTGCCAACATACTACCTTGAAATACAAGCGAAAACATCAAAAATTGAGTGTAGGTATTCTCGGTGTAAGCACAACTAAAAATACGTCAGTTGTTCTTATTGGGGGTTTACGGAATTCTTGGTGCAATTTGTTTGACAGCTGACAATTGAGATCAACAGTATCGGGAGAAGAGGTTTTGAAGCATCCAGTGCTATAATAGTTATCAATATGGCATTCATGATAGCTGAGTGTAGGTATTCTCACACATTAGAAGAAAATGGATTGAAGTGGTAATGGTTTTGTTGAAGGAATATTTTAGTTAATGGGGTTTGCAATTTTGTTTGAGTTTTGAAATCCATTGGTAGTCTTGGTTTTTGGATTAGAAGGAGAAATTTAATGTCATTGTAATTTTAGATAAATTGTCATCTCAACAACGATTTGTTTGGCGACAAATTTTGCTAGTAGTTTTAGCTTGCGGGAAATAGGGTGACATACATCATGCAAGACAATCAGAAGAGAAGATTGAAAGGAGAAAGAACCTTGGTAATCCACAACTAAAGAACCCTATAAATCTGCATGCAGAGAAGGTAATGGCATCCGCTCCAAGACTGAAGAAATTTTATTTCATTTCATAAATCAATTCAAACACCATCTGTAATGACTCTTCCATAATAAAAAACAGAAGATTAAGATAAGACCTGACAATATTTCCTGTGTTGCTTTCATATTGCAACTTGAGCTGAGAACCCATGTTCCTTTAATGAAATAGCTCGAGATACAATCATGCAAACTATGTATATGCTTTCGAGATTTATCTTGTGAACTCTTTCAGGTTGCAACCCTTGTAGTGTTGAAGATTCTGTCGCAAGAGGAGGGGATGAGGTATTGCTGTGATTTTTCGGAACGGGTATATGCTGTGCTGTGGGTTTTGGGAGGCATGGTTAATTGCATAGATCTTGCTGAACAACCATCAATGAAGCTGATAAACCTTGTTCTTCATTGTTACTTTAGACTGTCAGAAGTGCCAAGGTTAGTTGGATAGATCTTGCTGGTTTGTTCTCGTAAAAGTTGGTTTTGATCATCACCGTGTTTTGAAATGTAGAGCATGTGGTACATTGAGAAATTGCTTTCCTCCAAGGTTAGGAGATCCTACGTTCATCAGTGTAATCGATGTAAGTGAGAGAGAGAGAGATCATGTTGTTTGCTTCTGGGTCATGAAATTTTGTTGGCGTTCATTTGTGACGTCTAAAAATTCAGTTTTTCCTCTTCTTTTTCATCTTAAGTTACCTATTCTAGTTTTTGGTCAATATTTTTTACTTTTTTCGATTCACCTCAATGTGAGGAATTGAAAAAATAAAAATATATGGACCAAAATAGTCAAGAAAAGACAAGTAGATTTTATCAACGTATAATTATCTATACAGTGTCCTAATTCTTTGCAGGAAGAAGACCCGACAACGATGGCTTACCTGCGGCATGTGCGTTACAAACTTAAGATCTTGCAAACTTGACAATGGTCTAGATGAGAACCAAGCTGGGGATGCTTATGCTCGGTTTCGTAGTTCCTAAGCTAGTAAACACAGTTTTATTATTCACTTTTTTTTTTTTACAACCTTAGAGAGAACCCCATTTACATGCCAATTAGAAACGAAAGGTGTAAACTCATGTGGGATTGTCAGGTACATGTTAGAGTATCGGTCGTGTGTCTAAGAAACGTATACTAGCTGATTGTATAGAAAACAAACAGTAAGACAGTGTTTCTCCTCTTTCAGTTTCCAAAGAGGAATTGCAATGAATTGTTAATATAGCCTTTTGTGGCTTGTTTTCAACCCATTTTGTTGTCTTGGTTTTATGCATGTATTTGTTGTGTTCGGTACTTGAACAGGATGCGTATGCCGGAAAATCCAAGTTTTCCGGAGCCAAGTTTTCAGTACACTGGGAAACTAATTTCTCTTCAATTCTAGCTCGCCTCTTCTCTCTCCTCTCTTTTTTCGCTTAAAAAAAGACTGATGGCTATAATTTCAAGAAAAATATGTTTTATTTATGTAGCTACCGATGTTTGATTTTTTTTTTTTTTTCTATAATAACTGACAAACTAGACGAGCTGAACAGCGCACTGGTTGGCTTGAGACAGGACCCATCACCCATGCGAAGAGTACACCACGCTGGCCCCCAGGTCCTTACAAGATTTATATCGACATAGCAGGTAATATCTAACAAGACTTTATTAAGGGTCAGCGTCCCTGTAATGCGGAAAGGCATTACTAAGTGTATTGTGGTCATTTGGCTCTTCATATTGATAATTGACCGTTTAGATTCAATTTAATATCTATTTACAAAAATAGTTTAATTTAAATTTGAATTCTTTATTATTGACATGAACAACCAAATAATCTCACTATACCATTGTAGCCCATTCCAACTGCAGCATTCCCAATTCCTTTTGTTAAAGCTAGTACTCTATCAAACATTCTAAACAATCATTCTGGCCTTCAGAAACTGAGAAAGGTAGATGGCTGTATATACATCTCACCTATGATTGTGTTTGGATACTACATTATTGAAGTATTGAAAGAGAGAGAGAGAGAGAGAGAGAGAGAGATTAGAACAAACTTATGCTTATCTTGGATGAGGGAAAATTCGCTGGCCACATATAAATTGCCTTCTCTATAAGTCACTGGATCACGTGAGAGAATATTTATATTGTATTATTATAGTTGCGAACCTGAAGATCACTGTTCCAATATGTACTAGTAATGTTTAACCTTTTTTTAAAGATTCATACATATTATATTTAAAATAATTATAAATTGTAAATTTATATTACACCAGGGAACGGCGTGAAGTCTTCCAAATACATTTTTATAACATCGATTGAGATTATTTTAATTTAATAACTAAAATTCATTTAAAAAAATTACACAACAGTCTTAAAAAATATTTATTAGTGCCACAATTTTTAAAAAATAGAAAAAAAGGTACGTTCACACTTACCATCTCTCCCTCCCATTGAATACTTTATTTTTCTAAATTAATAAATTTTTATACATACTTACTTTTTAAAATATATCACATACGTGTTTTTTGTAAAAAATAATACGTAGTCTAAATTAATTTATACACAACGGCGTAGAACTCTCCAAATAAATTTTCATAACGATTTTTGAGATTGTTTTGATCTAACACGTGAGTTTCATTACGAAAAGAATTATACAATATAACATGCTAATAATTTAGTGGACCACATATTTGTAACATATTAAATTTCCCTAAAACAAATCACCATCCTACCACTACCAATCAAACAATCAATTTTGGACCACCTTGTAATCCTCATTGCTCTCTCACTGCCTATCATACATTTCCAAAAAATAAATAGGAGAGAAATTAATGATTTCACACTATTTTTTTCTACTAAAGTTACGTTATTCAATGCCTATCAAATCTCTCAATGTTTTTTATTCAATTTTTCTTTTGCGTTTGTTAATTTGTTAATTTTGTCTACTTTTTGTGAATTATTATTTCGTTTAAAAAAATTAAAAAATAAAAAATCATGCTTAAAAGATAAAAAGATAATAATCAAACAAAAATAATCCAAAATAATCAGATATTTTTAAATTAATTTTTATTTGTCAAAAATTTTTAAATTTAATTTATATTTTCTATTTTTTGAAACCCCCTCGTTGACATTGATAATTCACAAAAATTTGACGCAAAACTTAAGCTCATACACAATCCTCTAGCAAAGTGATGCCATTGACAACATGAAGAAAATCATAGGCAATCCAAGCAAAGCAAATGAGGGGAGTGTGACTACCACAGGCACATTCTATACACGCGCTTTAACATCACTAAACTGTAATCATTGCACCTTGCACAACAAGCGCTCGTACACAATATTATAGCAAAGTGATGTCATTGGCAACATGAAAAAAACCGTAGGCAATCCAAGCAAAGCAAGGAGAGGGGGGGAGGGGGGTGTGACTACCACAAGCAAGCAATCCAAGCAAAGCGGGGGAGGAGGGGGGTGGAGATTACCACAGGCACATTCCATGTACGTCTTTGGCATCACTAAGCCATAATCATTGCACCCTTACACCGTAAATGCTCCACATTGAAATGCTCCGTACCACAAGCGCTCATATACAATTTTTAGCAGAGTGATGTCATTGACAACATGAAGAAAACCATAGACAATCCAAGCAAAGGAAAGGAAGCGGGGGGAGGCGATGTGGCTGTGACTACAACATGCACATTCCATGCACGCCTGTCACACCCCCACACCGTAAATGTCAAAAGCATGCATGGAATGTGCCAGTCACCCCCTCCTCTTTGCTTTACTTGGATAGCCTATGGTTCTTTTCATAGTGCCAATGATATCACTATATCAGAAGATTGTGTATGAGCACTTGTGGTGCGGAACATTTACGGTGTGGGGTGCAATAATTATGACTTAGTAATGTCAAAGGCGTGCATAGACCCCCCCCCCCCCCCTTTTCTTTGCTTTGCTTTGCTTGGATTGCCTATGATTTTCTTCATATTGCCAATGACATCACTCTGTTAGAAGATTGTGTATGAGCACTTGCAGTTTTGCCTGGATTGCATATGATTTTTTTCATGTTGCCAATGACCTCCATGATGCATTGGCATCCCTACACGGCTTTGCATGATTGGCAAATGACTTCCCAAGTAGTTAAACGTCAAAAGTGCTTAGTCTTGTTACGATGCCTCCTTGCTGAGAGGTAATGTTGCCCCTTCGAAATGTTGAAAATTGAATTGCCCTTGACGATGCATTAGCACCATCAAACGATTTTGCATGCTTGGCCAATAGTCTTTCAATCCTAATAGACACAGTATGTGCCCAGGGAATGCCTCCTGGCTGAGAGGTGACGCTACCCTTCGGAATGTTAGAAATTTAATTGTCCGCAACGACGCATTAGCACCCCTGAATGGCTTTGCATGCTTGGCTAACAGCCTTTTAAGCCTAAAAGCCACAACGTGTGCCCATGGGAGGCCTCCTTGCTAAGAGATGAATGTTGCTCCTTCGAAGTTACTTAATGATGTCCCTTTTCTCTCCACGCTAACCGGTGTTGGCAAAACTATTCTTGATTAGTTGCTTGTTTGTTGGTCATATATGTCCTTCGGAGCGCAATTTGTCAAATTGGCTTGTGCATAGTGTACGTAGTGGCGTGTGGGTGATAGTTAGTTTGCGCGGGCTAGGATGGCTCTCTGCTTGTGCGGTAAAGTCATCTCGTTCATCCTCTTCAATGATGTGGTAAGAACAAATATGTTTGTTGTACGAATTGTGTGCTTCCTGTGTTGTATTCCTAATGCAAAAGAATTCGCTTGCTTTTCACTACCTTGTGGTGGAGGTGAACCCCAAAGTATTTCTTGTATTTCATGCAATCTGCACAGTGAACATGGTCATAAGTTGCTATTCGTTTTCTCGGATGTGAAAACTCATGTGGGTATGCAGTTTGTTGTTATTTACCAAAAAAGCGTTCGTCGCTTGTTGTAGATGACGTCTGTGCCCACCTATGCCTGTTGATCACTTGATGGGCTCGCACGGTGCCAGCGTCGTGAAAAGAATGCTACCTGGTTGATCCTACTAGTAGTCATATGCTTGTCTCAAAGATTAAGACATGCATGTGTAAGTATGAACTAATTCAGACTGTGAAACTGCAAATCGCTCATTAAATCAGTTATAGTTTGTTTGATGGTATTTGCTACTCAAATAACCATAGTAATTTTAGAGCTAATATGTGCAACAACCCTGACTTCTAAATTAAAAGATGATATAGGATCTACTGTTGCTATAGAGGTAGAAGGGAACAGGCTTATTTCTCAAATAAAGAACATAGAAGTCAAACTTTCAAGTAGCTTCTCCGAGTAGATCCACCTCAGGATCCTCCTGTTTACACCTGTCATGAAGGAATTTCTTAGTCATTTTTTTTCCCTTTGGTTTGTAAATACAAAAGAATGAATAAAAATTAAAAAATCTAAAAAAAGTAGACTATTTTATTCAAAACTTTGCTAATACACACTCCTAAATACTATCAGGAAAATAGATGTCCTTGCATGAGCGGAGTAAAAAATCTTGGCCAGTGGGATCAAAATTGTTACTAAATTACAAAACAAAATTAAAAAAAAAAATAGATAACAAGCATCTCTAAGAAAAATATCAAATTTTGAGGTGTCAAATTTTTTTGATGGTCAATGTGGTAATTTGACATCCAAATTTTTTATCTACAATAAAGATGTCAAATTAAAATATTTAACGTAAAAATACATTTAAAATTAGGGCATTTAAGGTAAAAAAGAATTTGACACTTGACAATCTGACATCAAGTAGCATTTTTCAATTGTCATATAGAATTTGACAATATTTTTGACAATTTTATTAGAGTTAGTTTTGATATCATTTTTAAAAAATTCAACTACTACATTGGATTTAACATCTCGTTGGAGATGCTTATATACATATAAATTAAAAATAGACTTTTTATCTAAAATTAAGTTATTTGATAAGTAAAAAATTAAGATTCTTTTAATTACAAACGCGTAAAGTATCACTCATCCATTATTTTTTATTCAAATGTGATATAAAGTTTTGCACAATCTGTATAGAAAAAGTACTTTTTTTTTATTTAAATGAAATGCTTGATACAATTTCATATGTTAGGTGAAATGTTTGAAACAATTTTTATACCTTCCGTAAAATACTTGGGACAATATCATAATTTTAATAGGGACATCAAATTCACTAATTAATTTTTAAATATGTAACAATAATATAAATTTTGAAAAATTGAGGCGGACAAGTGACCCCACATGACACCTACTGCACCTGTGTTTATGTAGGTGCATATTAGTTGTACCTCGAAAACAAATCCATCTTTGAACGAAATAGGAAGTTAGTTGTCCAAAATTTATGTGCAATAATTCACACCTGAATGTATTCGAAATTATTTAACGCATGTAAACTTTCATTGCATAGATATTGTGCATATAAATTTGTACATGATAAGCCTAGCTTGGCTTAGTTGAGTACTCGGTCTTTTAATACTCAGTTTCTTAATATTTAGTTATTCGAAACTCGCTTGCTAAGTATTCGTTCGCTTAACACATGGACGCCCGGGGTTTAGACTGTCAGTATTATATTGCTAGCCGATGCTTAGCTTTGTGAGAATATGCTTAACTAAGAGGAACCAATCACAGAATCTATTCAACAAAATTTTACAAATGAAACTTGAGAACGCTTCGATTCCCTAAACCAAAATTATCAATCTCGTACCATCGAGCGTACCGGTTTTGTACGGTACATACTGGTACCAGTGTGTACCGACTACCGTTTCGGATTTATCGCTAATATTAATATACATATTTTAAATAATATTTTTTAACAAAAAATTATATTGAATATATAAAATAAAGTATCACAATTTAAAAACAAATCACCAAACATAAAAAAAGGATGATTTTAGCCTCAATTTATGTCTAATTACCCAAAAAATATTAATTAAATTTTTTTATTTTTTTAAATACGGACTGGTATAGTACCAGCCGGAACAGCCTAGAACAAGCCGAAACAGTGGCCGGAACGAAACTCATATGATCTGGTACCATTACAAGGGCGATACGAGCCGTTCCAACTAATACGGGACGAGATTAATAACTTTGCCCTACATAGAACCCTTAGTAAATTATCTGATTCTCCCAACTAAAAAGTAGGAGCGTGATCACAGCCATCAAGCCACCTAATCCTCCATCCCTCAATCTATAAAAGGAACTGTTAGGCCAAGACCAAGATACGTTTTTCACATTCATCTTCTCTATACATGTATACTCCCTCGTTATATCAATATCTAACTCGATTGTCGAATGGTCTTGAACCTGAAAAAAAATCTTCGATCTTAGGACTTGTGTGCAAGAAACCCCATAGAAACTCGAGAGGTCATCATCCTCCAATTTTTGACATCATAGTACACATAATAAAGCTCGAAAAAACCATACGAAAATTTAGTGGGGAATGTTTATGCACCGAAAAAACACACTTAGCCTATGTTCAGTTGAATGTTTCTGAATCGATTTTTGAACTAAAATACTCTCAAATATTGTTTGGTATAAGTATTTCAGAAAAAAAAAATCATAGTTAGATTTTTTGACAATTTTAAGGCGCGCACACTCTCTCTTTTCTTTTCGAGCTTTGTGTACATATTCTGTTAATAAAAAAAATTATTTTAAAATTTCAAGTTCATAGTTAATTTCGAAACATAATTTTAAGTCAACAGTAAATATTTTAATTTTGTTTGAAAATAAAATTTAAAGAACACGATCAAAAGGGAATCAAATAAACGTTATTAGACACGAACAAAAAGAGATCAAATGTGATTATTTAATGTATTAATAATTGACAAATATGATGATTTAATGCTAGCCAATTGAGTGACAAATAAGCCAAATAATGTTTGTAAAATTATTTTCCAAATAAATTTCACAAACATTACTCTAAAATCCAAAAATACCCCAACAAACACAGCCTTTCTTATTTTGTACAAGG
>JABCMJ010035715.1:0-10345 GCA_014822125.1 Arbutus unedo | reverse complement strand
TTAATTATAAATTATTTTAATAATTTTAAAAAAAATCATTTAAATTTTCGGGTCGTTACACTTCTAGCCAAAAAGTCAAACCTGAGAGATCCGACTTTAACAAGCACGTAAGAAACTCTTCAGGCAAACTTTCCATCAGCTAGTTACTTTGTCTTTTTTCTCACGACAATGAAATTGTGTAGTTAGTGCTTATTGTTGTTTCTAACTTAGTTGGGAAAATTAGTTAAAACTCCAAATCTGGGGTTAATTAACTCATTAAATTCTACCTAATTTGTTTGTTGAGTTAGTATCTATTATTTTAAAAGTGCAAAAAGTTAGGATCTACTCTTTTAAAAGTGTTAATAGGTTAGATCATTTGGTTGACAAAATTACACTTATTACAAATTTATTAAATTTTAACAAATCTTAAAATCCTCACCGCCTTTTGGTACATCAATTTTTTTGTAACATTTTCTTTTGTATTTATTTTTTCTTGATTATTGGTTCGTCTCGATAAGAAATTTCAAAAAACTAAAAAATATTGTGTTCAAAAATTAAAAAAATATGAAAAATAAGTCAAAACATGATTTGTGTCCTTACGACATTTTGGTATACTAATTTTTTTGTAACTTTTTATTTTGAATCTATTTTTTATTGATTATTAGTTCATCTCGATAAACAAAATTCAAAAAATTTAAAAAAATTATGTTTAAAAATTTTAAAAATGAAAAAAGTCAAAATATGATTTGTGCCATCACGACCTTTTGGTATACCAATTTTCTATAATTTCTTATTTTGCCTCTATTCTTTTTATTCATTATTAGTTCGTCTCGATAAAAAATTTTAAAAAAATAAAAAAAACTATGTTTAAAAATTTTAAAAATAAAAAAATATAAAAAAAGTGAAAACATGATTTATGCCCTCACAACTTTTTCGTACACCAATTTTTTTGTAACGTTTTATATTTTGTTGATTATTGATTTGATTCAGTAAGAAATTTAAAAAAATAAAAAACTATGTTTAAAAATTAAGAAAATCAGAAAAATATGAAAAATAACTCAAAACATAATTTGCGCCCTCACAATCGATGTATCTCTGCATAAGATACAATAATAAACAAATAATGTTATCTGTTGTAGTTGCATCTTTGTATCTCTGCATGATAGTGAAAACACAACAATAAATCAAAATAGGTAAGGTTATCTGCTGTAATTTATTATTTGTATTTCTGCATAAGATAACATCAAATAAAGTTATCTGTTATAATTTGTATTCTGTATTTTGACATAATATAAAAACAGATAATGTTATCTGTTGTAAATTGGCCTATGTATTTGTGTACAACATATCAACAGATAATGTTATTTGTTGTAGTTTCATTTATGTATTTTTGCATGATAGTGAAAATACAATAATAAACCAAAACAGATAAAGTTTTTTGTTTTAATTTGTACTTTGTATTTTGACGTAATATAAAAACAGATAATGTTATCTGTTGTAAATTGACCTCTGTATTTATGCATAATATATGAACATATAATGTTATCTATTGTATTTTCATTTATGTATCTTTGCATAATAACCAAAATATAATAATAAACCAAAACAGATAAGGTTATCTGTTGTAATTTGTTCTCTGTATTTCTGCATAAGATAACATCAGATAATGTTATCTGTTTTAATTTGAACTCTGTATTTTAACATAATATAAAATCAGATAATGTTATTTGTTGTAAATTAGCTTATGTATTTATGCATAGTATATTAACAGATAATATTATCTGTTGTATTTTTATCTATGTATCTTTGTATAATAGTGAAAACACAATAACAAATGAAATCAAAATAAATAATGTTATCTGTTGAAATTTGTTCTCTATATCTCTGTTTAAGATAACATCAGATACAGTTATTTGTTGTAATCAACAAATTTTAAAAAAATGATGAAAACATGACAAATACAAAAACAAATTGAGTAAAGACAAAATATAAATAATTTAGTTAGTTTAAGCCAAATAGATAGGCCTCCATCACTTGTCTAATTTTACAACTTTAAGAATGAATTTTTTGGATAAAATACCATCAACCGACAATAAAATAGAAAATTGAGGGAAACATTTTACAATATTTTTCACCACCAAATAGCAAGAAAAAAGACATTTCTTGATATCTTATACTTGTTAGATTTTTTTTGTCAAAATCAATGATTAATCTAAAAATTTTAACGTAAACTTGACAAAAATCGAGAAGAAAAGATAATAAAGATAGTGAGTATAATACTAATTAATTTAGGATAAATAGAGTAGTTATATAATTTTTTAGTAAAATTTTTTATTCATTTTTAAACGTTCGCTTAGTTAAGTTTTGTTTTTGTAAATTTTAATAGTTTGAAATATTTTTGAAGATGTCGTCGCGCTCGTAAAGACACATTATATTATAGAAGGAAGAAGGAGAAAATGAGATATTTTCTTGAAAAGATAGGAAATAATATATATAGAAAAAATATAGGTTTGTAGTAACCAATGGAGGAAAGTGAAAGGCAAATAAGAGAGAGAGAGAGAGAGAGAGAGAGAGAGAGAGAGGTGGTGGTGGTGGATGTGCTTTAGTGCGTCACGTCAGTTGAAATTTACCCCCAAAAAAAAAAATGTGATGTTTTTTGTATGTAGTGAAGTAAAAGTATATAAAACATCTAATTATGAGAGAATTGGTATTTTTAGTGTAAGGGTATTTTTGAAACTATTGTATAAAATGACTTCAGGTTCTAGCAAACTTTTTAAAGGATTAATTATACTACAAGTTCTTCACTTTTGACTTTTGACTAAGAGTTAGTTTGCACTTTTTGTAACAATTTGTATAGCTTTAATGTCATTTTTCTTACAGCCAAAGTATTCGGCTGGTTTTGGAATTACCCCCAACTTAATGTCAACTAGTCTTTGAGATTCTGAATTTAACGACCGAACAAACTTTCAGTGATTCCTAATGATTGGTTGTGGTGACCTCGTGACCTTAGGAGGGCAAGTCCCTTAGCCACTCTCTCTTCTTTTACTGAACCAATCCATTAGGGTTAGTTTTAATGCCCTTTTTTTGTAAATATTTTCAATTATGAATGAAAAATTGAGTTTTTATTTATCCTTGTGTTTAGTTCATTAGTCTATTAATAACAAAAAAAAAACATATTTTTCTAATATATATAAGAGTTCCAATGGAGTTGGCTATTATAACCTTCCCAACCCCAATTGTTTTTCAAGATAGAGGTAAAATGCTTAGAAAAAATAAATTGTATTATATTAGATGTAAAAAACATTATAAATAACAAAGTAGTAAAAGAAGTAGTGGGCTCCATTATTTCTATGGTTCCATTGTTGGAAATGGTAGAGGGTGAATTCGAGGACATCTTGACCGGACAGTAAAAGTGTGTCGTTAGCGCGTTGTCCTAGATCAAGATTTAAGTTTATGAAACAGAACTTCTCCAAAAAATTTAAAAGAGGTATAATAGAGAGTCTGAAATATCGATCTACAAAAAAAAAATTAGGTTAAAAAATTTCACAAATTTAGTTTTTCAACTTTTCGGACATCAACTTCAAAGTTTATTTTGGTAATGATTAACAAACATATTAAACTAAATGAGGAAATAAATCAAAATAAAAAGATAAGTTTAGTCATTGAAGTTCATTTATCTTAAACTTCTACTAAATAATATCTCATTTTATAACTCAATCTAGATTCTGCTTAGGGTTTCTAAATCGAAAAATAGTCTATGAAAAATCATTCTTTTTGGTTCAAAAGATGAGCTAATGAATCATCTTCTAAATCTATTCAAATTCAAGAAAAGATAATCCAAAATAGGGAGGACATAAATTTAAGTATTAGATATACTAAATTAATGATAATAACTAAGGAAAAATTTAACTTTACCTTTTTATTTCTAAAAATAAGAAGTAGAATATATTTAGGAACAAATTTGAAAAATACTTAGGAGATATTAAATAATAGTGAGTTTTAGATAAATTTCATCCTTAGACCTAACCTATGAAGATTTAGCTATTCATACTTGTAAAAGAAATAATAAATATGAAGAGAATAAGAGAACTATTTCTAAGATGATAGAAAGAAAGATAAGCTTACCAACAAGATATAAAAATCTGTGGAAGAACAACACATAAGATTAATAGATAAGATTCCGGTAACTTGTCGCAAAAATAAAGTAAAAGAGCACACTAAGTAAAGAAGATAAAGAGAACTTAGATTACTTTCAATGGTAAAGAGAAAATCTCAGGAAATGAAGAACAATAGAACTAAAGAGAGAAACTCTCAACTCACTAAACTCTAAAAATGAAAGTATGAAATATGCTAAGTGTTGAGATCTATTTATTTTTCTCATACACATGTAAATATAGGTCAAAGAAAAACCAAAATAATGCTCAATAGGTCACTTTGCATCCTCTTGCAAAATAAAAGTCGTGGGAAGAAATATCCAAAAAGATGATAAAGCGAAAAATACCAAAATCAGCATTTATTGCGCTTCAGACACTCTCTACCGATAGATAAGTAAGTTTTTGCAATTTAAAGTTGATCTCTACTAATAGGCATGACTCCTCTATTGGTAAAGAAATACACTGCCTTGATTTGAACTTTGATTCCTCTACTAATAGAGAGATGGTCTCCGTCGATAGGCATTCTTTAAAAACCAGCCTTGTTTAACACTTTCTACCGATAGAGCTTAATGCTCTACCGATAGAGAAGTGTCATGTTTTTAAATTTCTTGGCTTTTTTGTTCCTTCATCTTGACTTATCTTCTATTAGTCTCGGGCCTTCCTTTGGGCTTTTATTAATGTCGTAAATGGTCCCAGGGCCCTTAAGTTGTAACGAAGCCTTTGAACATGCGTTTAGAACTCAAAAATTTACAATGGCACAAAGACAACTATGCATGCAATATTGAATTTAATAGTGGTTTTGCCTACACATATATGACAAATAAAATGTGTTCGAGCCACAGTAATATGTAATATAGTGCGCTTAACACATCTGCAAAGAAAACTCTGAACTCTGAGGGAGTGACGACTAGTGTATTGGGCGTCCTTGAGCCAATTATGAGAAAGCGGCTAAGGTTCATTGGTATCTAATCTAGTGACGCCATGTTCAGTTAGATCTAGTTAGGGTGAGATAGTTATTGACCTGAGTGGATAGTAGAAGTTTCTTCCTTACCCGGTCAATATTTAAGTCGGGTGTATAATCTTAGACTACAAGTCATGAGTAGGTAAGAACTAATTAATATCAACTAAGTACCCTATGTTAAATAAGTTGGGTAACATTTGGAGTTGCTAGGTGAAATTTCTAAAAACATAAAAGAACGAAAGCATAACATACCTACATATATATTTTAGTATAGTAGTGTTCGGTTTTATTTGATTTTTGTATCTGATGTGTCGTACATTCTGCTGCATGCTTGTCTTTTCTTTGAGTTTGATTTTTTGGGCAATTTTTACTACTGAATTTAATTACTCATTGGAGCAATTTTTTTGCCTAGCTAGCCTGGCGTTTCATGCCCAATGAAGAAGAGCATGAGGAGATTCCGCCCGTGTAAGAAGAACCGGGTGCCATCAAAAAAGATTTCAATTGTGTCTAGTTGCCTTACCAAACGTTGATTTGCTGTCTATTTTATTTTAAAATTATAATGTAAACTCAGAAGGATATTTTTGACATTTTACATTTCAAACATTGAAACTAGGTTTAAATTTAATTAATAAAGGTGATTTCTTTTTAGTTATCGTTTTGATTAAAATTAAAAAAAATTAAATTAATGTTCTAAAAAATTGGGGCATTGGAGTAGTTATTGCACCCAACCAATAGATAACAAACACGTTAAGAAATCCTAAAAAATTGAACCATAAAGTATACATAACAAACGACTCATATAATTCCTAACTTAGTTGTAGATATGCATAATTTTTTATTTAAACGGTAAACAGTATTCAAAATTAGAGCGAAACACTAAGTAACAAAAATAAAAAATTCATGATATAAACAAAAATATAGATGATATTACTATAATAGACCTTGTGTGAACCAAAACTTTGATCTTTTCCGGCACGTCTTGTGAATAAGATTGGTTAACAAAAGTGAGAGAAATTGGGGACCTTTGAAAATGTCGGGGCCTAGCTTATGCTTTTGTCGGTTAACCCATATGCCGGCTCTTAGAGATCGGTTGATTAAGACAGGGTAACTCTTTTCAACTCTTTTTGTCGAGAAAAAAGTGGAGAAAATTACTAGTCTAATAGAGATGACTTTGATCATCAAAATAAAATATTGAAACCCCACACGACCGAGGGTGAACAGAATTTGTACACCTTAGTGTGAACATAAATAGACTTAAAAATTACCACGTACTCTCTCTGGATCACATATCAATTCCGATCAATTTGCAAGCCTTTGTTTTTTTATACTTTTGCAAAAAAGTAAATTAGTTGGATATTAGAGCATTTATATCAGTTTCTTTATTTTTTTGGACCAAATTAAGGAGAAATTTTCACTTTTCTACTTTAAAGAGCTATATTTTCTAATGCATTCTGTATCAAACTCTCTAAATAGGGTGTATGGTAGCCAGTTCTAATTTTACATTTATTAAATAAGGAGACTGTAGTGATTCTTCAAATATAAAGAGTTACTATAACATTTACAAAATAGGACATCAAGAGAGACTGATGTAGAACGTATGTGGAAGAATTGCTCTTCAAAATAGGAGATAATGAGATCAAGAGAGGCTGATGTGATGCTCTCATTAAATGTTTGATCTAAGAATTGATTTTTTGTCTAAAAGTTTTTACTAAAATTTCTACCAAAACAAGTATTATTCGGTCAAATATTTACTTATAAATATGAGATTTTTTAGCTGATTTTCTGTTAGATACATTAAAAAATTGAACCTTATAAAATTTAATTTTTGTGCGTCTTGCAGAGAGTAAGTAACACTCACCTACTTTTAGATAAGTAACCAAAATTGCACTGGAGAGGTGAGTGACATGCTGCTCTACAGAATGCATGCGCGATGCGTGAGTAAGTAAGACTATATTGGTTTTTTTTTCTCTAACCGAGGTATTCGGTCGGTTTTAAAATTATTCTAATTTAATGCCGATTAGTTCACTTATGGGAGTCTAATCTCACTATCTACTTGTGGGAGTCTCATTTAAAGCCAGAATGTTTACCATGTATGAATTTGCCCAATAAAAGTTGATAGCATCGAAGGATTTCGAACTTGAGACCTAAGAAAAAATATACTTCTAGGTGTTAAGCCTTGATCACTAGACCAGCTATTTGGAGATACTATTCCCTATACTTACCTTATGCACACGAGTAGTTATTTAGTTATATTGGAATACTACGTGTCGATGTTTTTATTTGATAGAGACTCATAAAGACAGTCGTAAATCACACATGGATGCATGGTGAAAAATACGTTACGGTACTTTAGAATCACCTAATAACTTTATAGCGCACACAAGAAAAAGCTGATATATATATATATATATATATATATATTCAATTACCGAAGATTCACTATTTTTAATTCCGGATCCAACATCTGAAAAGTTGTAAGTTATTAGGTGAAAAGGTCGGTATGTATATTGAGTGATTGTAGATTTAAAAAGTGGGAAGTGGGATCATAAGAGTGTGGGCTATTTTTTCAAATGAAGGCTAGTTTACCCTTTAAATGGCCTTTTCCTTCCACGTAAAAACATTAGGTGAGAGAGAGAGAGAGAGAGAGAGAGAGAGAGAGAGAGAGAGAGAGAGAGAAGCAACAACCATATTTAAACACGTTAAAAGAAAGCATGCAATGTAATTACAACAATCAAATATACACAAATTAAGCATGAGTCGAAATCAATTGTTAATAGAATGACCAACGCCTGGACTGTGACCTGGTGAAGTGGGTCGAAAATCCTCCACGTTATCCACCTTGCTCGACCGCTCACCATCCGACGGCTTTCCACTCGCCACAGCTGCTGCCTTTAAACTCTTCTTAGTACCATCCCTCCAGCATTTCTTACACACCCTATCCTTCAAATGCCTTCCATCAACACACCCCACTTCGCTACACACAATCAAAACAACAAGAAAAACACAAGCACAAGCCACTCTTGTACTATTTTTTGCCATTACATCAACTAAGCAATTAATCTCTCTCTCTCTCTCTCTCTCTCACACACACACACACACAGAGAAAACAGGAGCTGGCCTTAATATGCTTACTACGGCTACTGTGTTTCGAGAGAGGCTCAAGTGTTTCCTCTTGGACTGTAGAATTTATACAAGCAAGGGATGGAGGGAAGGGACACAGGCATGTGCCCCCAACTCAAAATAAATAATAATAAAAAAAATAATATACTTGCATGTCTGCATATTTTAAGTAATTGTGCAAGTATGACATTAAATTTTTTTTGAATAAAACCTGAAGGTAAATCGACATTTCTCGTTTCATATTTTCATTTTGCAAAACGTTGAATGATTTATCATTATGGTTATGTAGAATGTGAGGCATATTTTTTGTTTGTTAACAATAACTGCCCTAAAATATATGTTTAAAAAAGCCACTGAAAAGAATCATACAAAAAAAAAAAAAAATAATTTAAAAGTAAATAATAGTTTACAAATGTTTGCTTATTTATGGTGACTCTTATAAAAAATAAAAAAATAAGTTAAAATTTGATGGGGTACACACACCTGAGGGGTGAGATTGAGAAGGTCCTGAGTAGTGGGAAGATTCCTTGAGATGATAAGTTATATATGGGGAAAAAGAAAGAATAAAGGAGAATTTGGACGGCTTAGTTTTGGGGTTTAAGGGCAACCTCTCTATCTGGTGAATAAAAAAGATTGGCGACATCGATCTTAGCCGCTGCAAGTTGTCTATATATATTCTGCATGCCTCGTGGCCGTACTACACAACTATTTTATCACTTTTTTGTATCTCTCTAAATGCTTGTCTATCTGTAGTCTACTTATTGTTAGCTTACCTTTTATACAATTAATTACTGCTTTCATTTACCCATAAACAATGCAAATTTTTTTATAACTCACTTCAACTGCTTCTCCATTCAACCGACTACTTTGCCTACGACTTCCCAAGTACGAACAATATTTGTGTTATTTCGATTCATAAATTTTTGTCATTTTCTTCATCACAATTAGTATTATTATGCCAACGATATCTTTGAGAATCATTTCCAATATAGCCGTTCTCGTCCAACGTCATTATAAAATTAATCCTAACGTCACACAAACAGTATAAAACCATTGGAGAGGACCCTTCATACAAATTCAAAACTGCATTTCGTCCTCGTTTATTAAAAGGAAAGCCATGTATCGATTGCCAATATTGAACCAACTACAACGCCAAATCCATACCCAATCGCGCCGAATGCATATGCCTACCAGAGTTTCTCAACCATACGATGTTTTTATCAACCATAGAGGTATTGACACAAAACAGACCGTAGCTTCGTTGTTATATGACCATCTAGTTCGACTCAAGGTTCGTCCTTTTCTGGACTGCAAAAGCCTAAAGCCAGGTGACAAGTTGTTCAATGAGATCAATGATTCAATAAAGGAAAGTAAGATTGTTGTGGCGATTTTTTCACCAAATTATTGTCAATCGCATTTTTGCCTTTATGAATTGTCTTTGATCACGGAGACGAAGAAGAAGGTTATACCTATTTTTTGGGATGTGAAGCCATCTCAACTACAATTTGTCAATAATGGTAGTATGTCGGAAAAGAAGTTTCAGAAGTTCAACTCAGCTCTTGAGGAGGCTAAGAACACCGTGGGTCTTACGTTTGACTCCCTCAAAGGGTAAGAGGACACTTCCTCACATTTTATAATTGCTATGTTGAAAGAAGATATATGATGTTGCATATCAGGAAAAAAACCATCTGTTTAACGTTGTCGTCAAAAACGGATATAGCTAGCTATTATTTATGTTTATATAATACATTTGGTCGTAGTTTGTTACGATATTGGAAATATAAATTAATTAAGAACATAGTCACAAAGAGTTAACCAAAAATATTTTATATGGTTTGTCTTATAGCCTGTGTCTGTGAACGAAGATGAGCAAAAAAAATGCCTAAAAAAAACATGAACTTTTTAAGTAAGATTCGTTTTGCTTTCTTGTTCAACTTTCATAATCAATCCTCTACTTACCTTTTTGTAGACATAAACCCTCATACTAAATTTTTGTACTTTGTATTTGTAGGAACTGGTCGGATTTGATAACAAGTACAGCTGAAATTGTGATAAATAGCTTGATGGAGGTGGAGGAAGAGCAACTTCAGACCCAAATTTCCCAAGAAACATATAATTGTTAATACTAAAA
>JABCMJ010035694.1:0-16374 GCA_014822125.1 Arbutus unedo | reverse complement strand
GGGATTTTCAACTTATTTCTTTCACATACCAAAGATGTTGATATTGATTGACCAGTCTCTCACTATTATATCGTTTTTCAGATTTGGGTTCTTAATTTATTGATCTTGTGAGTTAATATGAGTTGTTTTGGCTCTGGTTACTGGAACTGTTATTGGATGGCAGTATATGCGTTAGAATATCGGCACATGTATAGACTCACATTTGCATTTTACTACGCCACTGAATTTGACATCGTAGATAAGAGTAGCTTATTTATATAAAGGTGTATGGATTTGAGATGTTCATCTCAAATTGCATTTTGATCCCTGAAAGGTTTTCACGTTGGTTTTGATAAGGTACGGACGAAGAAGTTTAAGTAGGGTGTAAATCTTTATAATTTGAGCATTTTCAGAATCAATACCAGGGGTTTTAAAAAAGGGCTTGTAATGTTTTGGGTGCTGCTCATCCGTAGCCATGGCCCCTCGGGTCCATTCTGGTTTTGAGTATTTTAATTATTCATGTTGGTATGCACAAGGCACATTGGCGCACGGATTTTCGGATAGACGCACAACAATCATACACAAATTTACAGCTATGGACTTTGATGTCTGACTTTTGGTATGTGAATTTGGTGTTCCTTTGCATGAACAATGTTAGGGGCTTACACTTACGTGTCGGAGCTATGGAGGAAGAAGCAATCGGATGTGATGAGGTTTTTGCTGAGGGTGAGGTGCTGGGAATATCGCCAGCACCCTTCTATTGTTCGTGTCACACACCCTACTCGTCCCGATAAAGCTCGCAGATTGGGTTACAAGGCCAAGCAGGTATATGATATGTTTTGCTTTTCACATTTCTATTAATGGTTTTTAGTTTTTGAGCTTGTGCCTACGGAGTATGGACAGATTGGTACTTTCCAGGTTTTAGAATAATCTTTTATTATGAAAAGGGATTTATTTTTTACATTGTTTGTATGCTGTATATTTTTTTGATTACTTCTGATTCCTTCATCTTTAATAATCATGGACTTGATCGGCCATCTTATGTGTTTCTCATTTTCCAACCTAAAACATTATGGGTGGAAAACTTTTAGAACTTCTTGATGAATCATCTAGTTTGTACATAAGTTTAAGGCTTTTTTTTTTTTTGTCTCCTTTTTTCCCTTTGGAGAAAAGGATTGAAAAATTATGGCCGCGGTGCTGTGTTTTCTCATCCATATGTGATGATAGTGAGGATACTGCAAGAAGAATGTATTTCTGCCTTCTTTTTTGATACGCTACTTGCCTGTTTTTTCACACATGACTGCTAAAGTAATTTTTTTTCCAGGGCTATGTGATCTACCGTGTCCGTGTGAGACGCGGAGGGCGGAAGCGACCAGTTCCCAAGGGTATTGTGTATGGTAAACCCACAAACCAAGGTGTCACTCAGCTGAAATTCCAACGCAGCAAGCGCTCCGTTGCCGAGGAACGTGCTGGTCGGAAATTAGGTGGTCTCAAGGTTCTCAACTCATATTGGCTTAATGAGGTTCGTATGAGAAACCACTTATGCTTTTAGGCTTTTATCATTTAATGCTATGCTAATTTTTTCTTGCTTTAATATACCATTTACATGATCTACTACTGCAAGCCTTTTTTTTTAATAGGAAAATTGTAAGTGAAGATAGTAACCTGGAAATTATTTTCCCACGAGACATATTGGCAAAACTTGTTACATTTTGTCTCTTGCCAAAAATTTACACCAAATTACAGGATTTTGTACATAGGTGCAGAATGCCGGTTAGGTTGTTATGCGTGTATTGTCTTGAAGTTGGGGTTTAAATATTTCTCTACATTTATTCTTTCAGGATTCTACTTACAAATACTTTGAGGTAATCTTGGTTGATCCCGCCCACAATGCCATCCGCAACGACCCAAGGATCAACTGGATCTGCAACCCTGTTCACAAGCACAGGGAGCTTCGAGGACTGACCTCTGCTGGGAAGAAATACAGGGGTCTTCGTGGAAAGGGACACTTGCACCACAAGGCAAGACCATCAAGAAGGGCTACCTGGAAGAGGAACAACACACTCTCCCTTCGGCGATACCGTTAATTTTCATCATTTTGGGCATCTTATTATCATCGTAGTTTTCTTGGGTGTTCTTGTTGTCGAGTCTTTTTGAGATCGGCTGTATCGGATTTATCAGTTGGGCAGGGTTACTTTGCTCAACGATATCGAGTTTTGTATCTTTCATTTTGGTGTTGGGACATATCGAGTTTTGTACTTTTGTTTTTGTGTTTATGTTGGAGATTTTCCTATACTCATGATTTAGATGCTTCTGTTTTTTTTCTTTATGGTGCCATTGAAACAGTTCTTGATTGAAGTTGGGAAGTGGGGATTCTCAGGGCTAGGGATTTCTTATCACTTTGGCTACCTTTGAGGGGATTCGGAAATCCTGTAGTGCTGAACGATGTTGTGTTGGGGCGAGGAAGTTTAAGTCATACTCTTTTCGCAAGGTTGGTGGTGTGTGACAGGTGGTTGTAGGTGGTGAGGATCGTGATGAAGTAGTGGCGTTCGGTGGCGAACACGAAGCATGAAGCACGAAGCTGAGGCGATGTGGTGATGGTGGTTAATTTCACATAATAATTCATTAGATTTCACATAAACAATTCAAGCTGATAAAATTTTAGATTTAGATTTGTAAATTAAGTTGATTAGATACAAGTAAAAGTTTGATCCAATTTTATTGTCGCCGTGATTGTAACTGTGGCATCATACGAGTGTCACCTTAGATCATCTTGATTCTGGGTTTATTTTTCTCACTCTTATGTAATTAATCTGTGTTCACCTCGATTGTGTGCCACAATTCATGAAAATTTTCTATTCAATCGAATATTGATGAGTAAATTAACTTAAAAATTTAACTTTCACTTAAAAATAATAAATTTTAGGTTAAAAACTTAATTTTAAAGTGGGATAAACTGGGATGATTTGTCGAAGACCAAAATGCCCACATCGGAAAAATGAAAAGCCATGACAACAGCCTAGAAGCTCACAGGACTCTCTCTCCCTCTCTTTTTCTCTCTCTCTCGTCAACACAGAAAGAAGGAAGATGATGAAGCAGAAGGGAGTGCTAATAGTCGACCATGACAGTCGTAGCGAAGAAAAAGACGATGAAGCTAATCGAATAGACAACCTACCGCCTTCTGTCAAAATCTCGATTCCGAAAGCTTCCTCCAAATACGATTTCGTTAAGGTTGCACTGTAACTCGATTTCGGCTTTGTCGATAAATCGATTTTGCGTCTTTGGGTTTTTGTCTTTTGCTGATTGGTGATGCTTTTTGTTTCAGGTGAAGGTTTGGTTGGGTGATAACGCGGATCACTACTACGTCCTCTCCAGATTCTTGCTCAGTAGAATGTTGACGGTTACCAAGGTCTAGAATATCACTTTGTGGTCCATTTATTCCTCGAGTTCGATAGTGTTGGCCTCATTTTTGGATTTTGTTCTCAAGTTATCAACGATGATATTCTTGTTCCAGATTCCTAATCACGTGGCCATCAAAATTGCTCTTGAACTCAAAAAGCTGCTCATAGACAATAGCCTTCTGGATGTGTGAGTCGATTACCTTGTGTTTTCTATTTGTGTTTCCGTTTGCTTCATTTTCTGTTTTATTCTAGAGACTAAATGCATTAGTTGAATGCTTTGCAGCTCTCAGTCTGATCTGGAAGCAAATTTGTTTAAGGTATCCCGCATTATTCTCTCTCTCTCTCTCTCTCTCTCTCTCTCTCTCTCTCTCATTAGTTGTAGTTAGGCTTTCGATTTTCCACTTTTTGGGTAGTTATAGCTTGAAGTTTTTCTCAACCCATTGTCCTAATCAGCTACTTGCAATGTTAACATTGGTCTATATTAGCAAGAAGAATTCTTAGACTAAGATTGAAAACTATCTATTGGAAAAGTTAAAGGCTATTGCCTCAATCTCGTTAAGTTTGTATAGGTTTCCAATGTTAGTTCAGCTCTTCCTTTTTGCATTTTTTGAAGGTAAATATAGCCATTGTGGAGATCATTAGCTGTTATGTTCTGTAAGGTCTCCTACTCCTCCCCCAAAGGGAATTATGGGCTTGAGTCTTGGTTAAGATAAGGCATCGATTATGCTGTTTGCATAAATCAGACTAATGGAAAAATCTGAACATACCCAAACTGGCTGAGCTTGAGCCTACTTGGAATCGGGTCATTACCGAAGCTGAAGCGCAAGCTTTTTTCATTCCCTTTATCGTGCTTGAACAAGTTCCATATGAGCTGACATCAAGCAGTTGTTATAATACCGATGACTGTTTCTTACAAGGGTGATGGATAATGCAACTTTGATTGCTAGTTGAAGTTGTTGGTGACCTTAAAGTTCACCATTGCTGATATACAAAACTTTTACTCTGTATCGTGTTCAAATGAAACCTCAGATGATTAGTTATTTTTCCAAACCTTCCATGAGTCCTACCCTTTGGTTGAGATGGGTGCTACTTCGTAATCTGATGACAGGCTGATTATCTGTGGTTTCCCCAACACCAAAACTGGCATCAGCACTGCTGCGGACAGTCATCACTGCTGTCTGTGACATGTACTGTGGATATCCTGTGGTTTCTACGTGTGGATCGCAGAAACATGATTTAAGCATATACTGTTTCTGCATCCAAATCTGGCTTCTACACCTCCGCAAATGCAAGATAACATGCATTAGATTCGGGAGAGACTTCTCAAGAAAAGCTAGTGAAATCATGTCTTCAATTCTCATTCTTATATGCATGCTATTTAGTTTGACTGCAATAGAACAACCATGCAAATGCTGTTACAGTACACATCTGAATTTGTTGATGCGAATGAGTAAGGTCTTATTATCAGACTATGTTTGCAGCTCATGGAGCGGCGCGACTATGGTGAAGAGTATATAAACCGTTATAAGATGATGACAAGGTCAGTTAGTTTTCTTCTAGCTGTCTCCTTACCTTGGATGTTCTCCTTATCTTTTACTGATCAAATGCAGGCAAGTAATATATAAATGCTGCATTGTAACGTTCCTTCTCCTCTTTACCTTTCTTTCAGATTTCACCATCAGAGAGTACCCTTGGTTATTCTTGTATGTGGTACTGCATGTGTTGGGAAGTCAACAATTGCTACCCAACTTGCTCAAAGGCTAAACTTGCCTAATGTCCTGCAGGTGATTTACATAGCTTAGTAAATGCTTACTTGAACAGAAATTGCACCGGCTCCATGTGCATCGTATACTTGTGCACTTGACGTTTTGCTTGTTTTCCTTTTTGATGTGCAGACAGATATGGTTTATGAATTGCTACGCACAGCAACCGAGTATGTAACCAATTTCATTCTTGTACTTGTATTATCTGCGGTGTACCGTGAAAAATAGGGGAATTTTTTGTGCGTAATAAGTGTAACTTTCCGTTGAGGAATGGAGGTGCATATTCTCTGCAGTTTGTTGGCCTGTCTAGATTTCCTTTTCATGTTTGTTGTTATGGTCGATTTCAATTTAATCGAAAAATATTAATTTCATTGGAAAGGTGCAATTGTCGAATCATAAACAGTGGATAATTCTCAGATTGCAGGGACATCCCTGTGAAGAATATTTGGTTTGCTTAAGCTATCTGGTTGCAGCCATGCATAAATTGATCATGCTGGTTTGGTGTTGCCTGAAAACACCTCAGAAGAATTCTTTAGTCACATTTATTGGTTCTCTCCATACTGCTATGCGACTTGTCCATTTTAAGGCATATGCATGTCTAGATAATCTTTTGAATGTCGTGATATCCATTTTCTTTTGGATGTAGCATATGGAAATATCTTACATGCGTCGTAGTTGCTAGGAGGAGGAAATGGTTTCCTCTAGTCATATGTGTGTATGGACTTTGCTCCTGTTTGATCTTTCAGTGTTGTTTCTTCTCAAACTTGGGTTTATAACTTTATATTAGTTTTGATTTGTATGAAGTGGGAATTTGTTTTATTTCTACTGCTAAAAGGAAAAGATGGTTATAAATTGATAGATGTTGTTTTTCTTTGTGGCATAAATTCCTTTCTTTAAGGTTTGGGCTGTACAATAGGATTATCTTGTCCAATTCCTTCGTATTTCAATGCGCAAACCCAGCAATCTTATGCTCCTTTTATCTTTCAGTGCCCCACTTGCATCTTCCCCTGTATGGGCACGAGATTTCAGCTCTTCCGAAGAACTAATTACTGAATTTTGTAGAGAATGCAGAGTTGTTCGAAAAGGTAATGAAGTTTTTCATAATGAGGATTTTTGTAGCTGTTTGGGAACTTCTAAGAAATGTTATACACATCATTTAACTTGCATTCCGTCCTAGGTTTGGCTGGTGATCTCAAGAAAGCAATGAAAGATGGAAAACCAATTATTATTGAGGTGCAGTTGCCCTTTTAAATTTTACGCTGTAAACCTTTATCCTTGACTTAAATATTTGTTCTTTACAATCACTTCTTCTTCAACTATTTAACATTATTGTACTGAATATTTTTGCTATCTGGATAAACTTAGACTATAAGGTAGCACTAACTTCAACCCTTTCTTTTTTCCAACATGAAGCTTAAGCTTTGTAAAAGTATCAAAATATATCTATTTATTTACTCTATTACATGCATTCACCGTCAGTTTAAAAGGATAACTTTGTCAAATCATCAATTCAGTACTTTGAGTCTGAACTTTCAAATTAGACAATTAGTTTGAATGTTCCAAAAGGGAATACTGGATTAGAAGGGGGATTGTTGGGTAGTGTTGTTTCGCAGTTGACTCTTTTCTCGTCGTGAAATTAAACAGGTAATTTAAGACTTCATGTCTCTATTTCCATGTGTAAACAGAGATTTCTTATGGACTGTAGAGAAACACTTCACGAAGTACTGATGGAAATGGAGGCCGGCACTGAATAATAACAAAAGATGTAGCATCCCTAATTGCAACCTGCCCAACATAGAGATTAGAAGGTCGTGGCTGTCCGTATAAATGTCGTAACTTGAAGATAATGATGCGGTAGTTGAAGGGACTTGAGTTTTACCTTATTCTTGAGTGCAGATCTTTTATTTAGTTTCTTTACAAGGCTTGCTAATAATTTTTTCCTCTTTAAACCTAAGAAAGAAAGATAGAAAGCAAAAACTTGTAAAACATTTATGAGACTTCATAAAAAAAAATTTCTATGAGTTTTGTGTCAAGCTTCAAACTCTCTACACAAGCTTGTCATGCATAGCACAGATGTCCCATGCCGAGTCCTGCAGTCAGGCTTTGCGATTCATTGGGCTGATGCCCAGCCCTACTACAAGGAGAAAGGAGGTGGTTTCCTCCCAAGTATAGGATAAAGCAGTCTAGCTTATTTCGACCAAAGAGACTTAAGTTATTAACCTTGTGTGTGATGCATAAGAGCAGCCTAATGTCTCACTTTTTGGGTATCCATAAGTAGTCATAAACGTTGTGCACTAGTGTGTTTCACTTCATGGTTTTGCTGATCCACGTCGTTTGTTTATGACAATGACAGGGTATCCATTTGGATCCAAGTATATACCTCATGAATGACGAGAATAAATTACCAACTGACATCTCTGCAAAAGTTGAAGAACCAAATTCCTTGACGTCAGACAACAAGAATGTAATAGAAACAGAAACAGAAACAGAAAGTAATTCTTCCATTGATTATGGAAATCACGGCGAGAATAGGAATGGATCTCCTCAGAATGCAAGTTCAGCGGAGATAATTCATGCTGGTCTGTTGAACAAGGTTTCTGATCATCTTGCATCAATTGACTTTGCGGCGAGGGATTCTGTGGGTAGAGGTTTACTCGTCATCTCTATTTTCAGAATGCATTTAGTTGTCTTTTTAGACTTTAGGTCTCCTTACTAGTTTCTTGTTGGTTGTGACGTTTCCTTTGCTTTGAAATGAAATGACTGAATGAGCAACTTGGTTGGATGGAATTCTCAAATTTTCTGGCCATGTAGATGAAACACCTAAAGACCCAGAGGCAGGTGGAAATCCCCCAGCTAAAAAGGAAAAGTCTGGTGCTGAACCTATAATTATACCAATAGTTCTAAAGATGGCTGAATTTGACCATGAGGTGAGAGCAGATTTCTTTTTCCTCTGCTAATGTTGTTAGGTGTTGATAGCAGCAGAGAAGGTGAGACCTCTGTTGCTTCTATTTGCATTTGACTAGTGTGACTATCCTTCTGTTATTGGTCACCATGTTTATTTTATAGTTTTTGTCGTAGCACAAGTACGATGGTGGAAAGAATGAGGCTGACTTGGTTAGCTTCCAACTTTTGAGATCAGTATAAGTTCATAATATTATCACTTTCTATTTCTGTTCAAGATGTTGGTCATACATAATATATTATAGTTACTACGTTGAGGATAAGCCTAATCATATTGCAAATAAAAGTGGGCAGGGGGAGTCAAATTGGATATTTTTGAATTTGCATTTTCCGGGCAGTAGCTTGTTGTAACTATGTTTCATGTGGTTGGGTGACTTGCCTTTTATTCCTGCACAAAAGGGGAGAATTGGTTGAACTAGTTGAAACAGAATTGTTTTTGGTTGCCTTGGAAATTGTGGTGAGAGAGGGAGTAGGAAGAGGGATAGAGAGGGAGCACAAATCTTAGTTATATTAACACAGCAAATATCAAGATATAAATCTTCGTGGATATGCTTGTGAAAGCTGGTGACATATTTGTTCATGAACTTCCTCTATTGGTTCCGTGTGTTGATATCCTTGAGATCTCATGCTTGCAGGTAGTGACTCCATTTTTTCCTTCTTATTGCTTTATCTCCATCAAACATATCCTCATATATCTATATTGTTGATAACCTGGTATTATTGACTTTCCCATATCTTATGGATAGCTCCTCTTATGTGCAGGCATTACTAGAGGAGTGGATATCTACTCGAACATTTAGTGATAAATGTCTAATTCAGGTATCGGTAGTTTCAAACTTGTCTTTATATGGTCATGATTTTTGGCCTCTAAGTTATCATGATTATTTTTCCTTTTAAAATGGCTGCAGAATGTATGAGGGGTAAAACCGTACTTGAATCCAGTTGTTCCTTGTGTGCCAAAGCTCGTCAAATTATTTTTTAATCCACATTCAAATTGACGGGTTTTTTTATTTTCCCTCTGCCGACCAACAAGTTCTTCTTTGATATGTAATTACATGGTCCAGTTTTTGCCGGTTCTCTTTTACAATACGAGAACCAGGAGGCCTGCTTTCACTGCCCTACAGGGCTTTGCGACTAGCTAAACAATACTGGTTTGCTGCAAACACACCCATTTTTTCGGACATTGAAAAGGGTGTCTCCAATTGATATTGACTAGAGTTTCGGACATGGCTAATTGCCAAATTCCTGAAGTGCAATTTCTGTGTTGTACTAGTTCTCATTAGGTGGAGGATGTTGATGGATGAATCTGACAGAATCTCTGTGTGTGTGTGTTTTGTGGTTCTTTCATCTATGGTGGTTACTTTGACCTGTGCCTCTATGAGAATATTTTTAAGCCGCAATTCTTGGCTAGCATGTTTTAATAACCTGCGAGTGAATTGTGGTTCATTTTTTATCCTGTTGTTTTTTCTGTCAGGACAAAGACAAGCTAATAATCAACTTAAAAACGATTCAGGATTATCTTTGCTCTTTCAAGTCACAGGTATGCTCATTGTCATTTGTTTCTGCGGCTAATACCTTTCCATCTTCTTGAGGATTCAGTAACTGATGTCTGGAGTTTGTAAATAAAGGCATACATAGTTATGCAGAAAATGAATATGCTGGGGACACTGCAATTAAAATTTTGGTAGTTTTTGATCAAAGTAATCTGAATAACTGATGAGGCATTGCAATTTTGTTACCTATAAGTTGTCAACCAAAGTAATAGAGAGAATTTCCGAATTCCACCAACATATAAGATAATACTAACGAGCATAGCAACCCATTTGATGAATGGCCATTATAGGTCTTTTTCTTTTAACTGCATTTGAGGGACCATATATACGCTCCCGCATGAATGGGAAAAACATGAGTAAGGAACTTGATAGAAGATTGTTTTGTAGTTCTATGATAGATTTTGTTGAAATCGAGTGCAGCTTCATTGTTGGGGGGAACCGAGGAGGTAGGTTCTTCGGTTCTATTTCTTCCTTTGGTAAGGATTAGGTTTGACAAAGTAGTCTACTAGCATGCAAAACTAAATGCGAAAACAGATCTTTTGTTGGACATCAATAGCTTTGATCCAACTTCCTCCTTATGCATCTCTTTCTCTCCCCTCCTTTCTCTTCTGGAAATACTGCGAGTGAAATGCGAAGGTGTTAGATGAGTCTGAAATGTCTATTTTCATCATTATTTACATGTTATCCGCATCAAGGGTTCAATTCTTAAAAAATCCTTGAAATCCAGTCCTTGTTTCATAAAAAGCGTCGTATACTTTTCCATTACTGTTATTTGGAAGGGCCTGTAACCTGGACCCTCCGCTTTCTATTGAATTTAATGTTTTTGCATCATAAATACTGCCTCTGTGGAAACAAGTATTCCAATGGTTCTCAGCCAGGCTTGCAACTGGTGAAGGATTTTGTAAAATATCAGTTAATCCTTTGCATTAGAGTTCTTTATTTGTCATTGGGTTTATGCTTTTCTTACTTTTTCGAACAGGGTCTAACAGTCGTCAACATATCAGCAACAACGTTCCCACAAACACTGGATTGGCTACATAGTTATCTTCTTGAGGTATGCTTGTCTTCTAACCCTTCTATTGGAATGCTGAATTGCCCAAACTATGGAGGCTTGGTATATGCTTATTTTTTTTCCTTTTTGATGAGCAACAAGAAGAAATTTTGTTGAAAGAAGAAAGGAAACAGTTGTTACCTATAAGAAAACAAGAAGTCCACCAAAGGGAATAAGAATTGTCCTTAAAAAACACTACATCTTGTGTTCATTTGCAATAAGTCAAAAGCCAATTTGGTTGGGAAATAAAGTCCTACAACAAATTTGTAGTTTTTTTCTGTCGTCATCTTCTAGATTTGTGCAACGAAATCATTAGGTAAACTGCTCAGTGAGGCGCCGTCTCCTGCTCAGATATTACATATGGGTATGATACAAAAAAGGTCTCTGATGTTTCCTTGTGACTTTTTAGTTAAGCGTATTTAAAATGATCCGTTGACATCGTCTTCTATTTTTCTCCGTCTTCGTTGCCAGATTTTTTGGTACTTCCCGTATTATTTTGTGGTCAGCAGCTTATCCAATGGTTCTAAAAGCTCTGTTTGGTTTTGCTTTCTCTGTTAGTGCATCGAGAAAGGTATACCATCCGATTCTCATGGAAGCGGTAACCTGCCAACTGAGAACTAGATTACATGCCAATTTAACAGGTTTGAAAAGAACCCTACAATCTTACCTTGTAAACTTATGTGCAAATAATTTCTTTTTCTCATGTATCCATTCTAAACCTTGCATGCGAAACTGACATGGAACCACTTAGCAATATTTGCCGGGTTAAAACTGATGACACCGGCTGAGAAAGTTTGATAATACCGATGATATCCTAATTCCTATCTACAGCCGAAAAAGAGGGGACTAAAAAACGGCAGGGTGAGGTTAGAGGAAAGAATAGGTACAGATCTGTATGCAACAGATTGAGAGAAGAATATATGTCAGAAGTCAAGAAGTACATAGATGCTTTTCATTTTAAATACTTAAGATAAAATTGGCATGGCCTGTAAGAACTGACGTGAAATGGAGGTAAAACATAATTAGGACTCTCTATGCACCAGAGCCAGCACCTTTATCCGTCTACTCTTTTCGTTTGTTGGACTGCAAATTGAGCTGATTATTGCATTCAAACTACCACCATAACCTGGATACTTCTAGATAGGAGTCGTATTTGTATTGTATCTGTATTGAATACCAATACTCGCAGATACATATCCCAAAAGCAGTCACAGTAATATTTTTATTTTATTTTTTGACGTATCGGATAATTTTTGAATACTCTAGATCTCGTATCTAAAAATCTTATAGAAGTAGAACTGTGATACTTCTTGCATAGTATTAGAGTAGCATTAGAAATTTATAAACTTTTAACATTGTACTTACTCTTTATAGAGAAAGACTTGGTAAAATAAAATAATATTATCATTTTTGTAGTATATTGAATATCATTATTGTGTGACACGTGATTTTTATATCTTTGTATTTTAACAATTAAACAAGTAACCATATAAACTTAAAACCAACATAAGAACAATTCTTGTCAATTATATTTAAATAACGTATCCTTGTCATATTTGTATTATATTTTTTAAAATTTTCTCGTATCGCTGTATCCGTATTGTATTTGTATTAGGTATTAGTGTGCATGCTTCATAGCCTGCTATTGTAGTTTTTGCAACTTTTGCCTTACTCGGCCCTTTTGCTCAATCGGACTCAGGGAGGTTGTAGTGCAGCCCTGTAGTGCGCGTGTAGTGCGGGCAAAACGATACGGTTTTGTTAGCTTTTCCCTCGAAACTATATAGTTTTGATGACACTCATTTTGATAACAATTCGCGTGATAAGTCAGAACAACGTAGTCTCAAGGACAAAGCGGATCATCGTTATTTTGCCTGAACTACATCCTAAATCCTGCTCAATAACTAGTTACTTGCTCAACGTTTTTGTCCGGGTTTTGTAACACATGATATACTTCCCTTGTGTAGTTCCTTGGAATTATGTACCCAGAGCGGGTGATGAAATGAAGTTGTAACAATGCTGCAGTGAGCAACTAAATATGCTGGATTCTGTTGCTGTTGACTGCCGAAAACAAAGCCTCAAAAGTAAAAAGTACGCGAGGATTGGCTGGTCACCCTAGTGTTCAGCTAAGCGTCTGCTACTTCACATCACCACAACGGTCAGCGATCCTTCCTCGGCTTCGCTTGTAGAGTACGTAAACGGGACAGCTTTCGATTTCTCTTCCTATGAATATGGTGATTTTTCCTTTCTCTTCCTTTCTAATATGTCATCGCTTTTTTCTTGTTTTTATATTGTATATCATACTCTCCCTCATTTTTTATATTTATTCGTACTCAACTTTTGAGCGGGTCAGAAAGTGAATACAGAGTGAGCTGAGTTTAGAAGTCGGAAAGCTATGTTCCGTCTAAATAATAGGAATGTTCCATCTAATGTATGTCGAGGTTACCATTGTAAGAAGATTGAAGGTTTTTATGCAAGATGATTGCTTATAGACATTGAACATTTTTCTCTGGAATAAAGTCAGACTGATCAAACAATGGTATGGAGTCCTGTAAATTCTCTATGGCCGTGTTTGGATCAATAATTTGAGTAGTGAAAATAGAAAAGTTGAAAGATATATGGTTTGTGATTTATCTATTCAATTCTATTGCCAAAGAGCAATGCTATGGTTCCCGAAATGGACCATGAAAGTTTTTCCAAATTCAAAATCAATAGTTATGATTCACTTAGATTAGTGAGACCACTTGGTTTAATTTCGGGACCGTAAACTTTTCCGTTGCGAAATGTTCCTCCCACAGGAATAGCAAACAATCCCAACAGGAAACAAACAAGATGTGGAATAAGCAATCAATTCATTGTACAACATTGTGACGCTAGAGCTATTGTGTACAAAAGAGTATGTTAAATGATCTTATTATAACACAGGAACTTTATTGTGCAGGATATGTTGCATGTTAAAATGCCACCGTTTTGGTACCTCAGAAAATTGCTCGAATACTGTTACTTGTTTGGATAGTTTTTGGGACGTTAAAACGATATCATTTTAACGTGTAACACTTGTTGTTATGCGTTGTGAACAACCATCTCTGAATTCACATCATTGATAAGATTTAAATTAATCGTTAGCTAAGATAACAAGAGATAAAACATCTTTTATTTTCAAAGAAAAAGGTAAGAAAAAACAATAGACTATTCGAAAATTAGTAAATTAAACCCAACAGGGGCCAACATTTCCTGGAATTAGACCCCAACTCCATCTGCAATAACGGGCACCCGTTCAGAGAACACCACATTGTCATAGACAATACCCGCAAGCCCGGCCCCAATCAAGGGTCCTACCCAATAGACTGCTTGGTTCTTGAATCTCCCACCAATGAGAGCAGACCCAAATGAGTAAGCCGGGTTCATCGACCCACCCGTAAATGGCCCAGTTGCTAGTACATTGGCTCCCGAAAAGAACCCGATTGCCAAAGGCCCAATGGCGCCCAATGGACCACGTCGCGGGTCCCTGGCTGCGTAGAATACGTATACCAAACCGAATGTCGTCAGCCCTTCCAATACGGATGCTCCAAACCCGGTCATTTCTTGTTGAATCGCATGGGTGGGAATATGCTGCAATGCCCAGAAAATGTAAGGATTTATTTTCCGAAAAAGACAATAAAAATGAATTTTTTTAATTTATATGGGTCCAACAACAATAAATTTTGGTAATTTTTTTATTCATTTTCTCCCTAGATTTTGTTTGGATCATTGATTCGTGCCATATAATTCGTCCATAATGTGAAAATAATCATAGGAACTAGGGGTGAAATCGGTTTAGATTCAGTCGGCTCGTCAGCATGCAAACCTCAGGAACCAATCGGTTCGGGAAAGAAATTTTTTGTAGCGATCCCGATCGAATTTATAAAAAGAATCGGTTTGGGTGAGATCGATTTAATTAAAATTGTCTAATTTACTAAAAATTGGCCTAATTAGATCATAACTCATATTAATAGTCCATAATTCACAATTTTACCGAAAATGAACTGATGACTTCATAAAAAGTAAGGTTGTCTTTCTATATTGAAAAATTATATATGGTTAAATCGAAATCAACCAACTCCTACTCTGAACCAAATGAATCGCGTTTTTTTCATTTGGTTCGATTTTTTCGCCTCTAATGGGGACCAATTCAAAATTAAAGGGAATTTTCTTTCACTTCATTTTCTTCTCATTTTATTTTAACCCAAACAAGGCGTAAAAAGAACTTGATTTCCCGTACATATACCTGCGAGACTGTGGTGACTTTGAGTAGAAGGCAAGCCATAACAGACGCAAGCAACTGTGAAATCCAGTAAAAAACAGCCATTGGAATGCTAATGTGACCACCCACCACCATCCCAAACGTCACAGCCGGGTTGACGTGGCCACCGGAGACATTGGCGGCGATGTAAACCGCCGCCGACAATGCAAACGCATTTGCTACGGCAATAGCCACCAAGGCAGATGGGTCTGTTGTAGCATCTGGCATCATTTTCCCTGCAATTTGAACTCCCCAAATCACATAGGACCCAAAACAAAAACAAAAAAAGGGTAGTATTCAAACAAACTTCGGGATCGGACTGTAATTTGGACAAAACAATACGCGAATTGTTATTAAAATATTATCTTTCAAAACTACTCGTTTTGATCTCATATATATTGATAACAATTCGTGAACACAACAATCATACTTTAGTCGCAGGGACATAGCACGAACTGCATTACAACCCTCGAATCCAACAAACTATAATGAGAGGGGAGAAAAGAAGAAACTCCCCTCCAAACCCTCCAAAAAAAAAAAAAATGGTACAAGATTCCATTTGAGTATATTTTTCAAATTTCTTTTGTCCTTTTTCTCTTCTAAATTAATTATCTACGAACTAGATACACGTTAGAAAGCCAAACATTTTATGCTATATTATCTCCCATGAGTTCATTTGTTTAATCGGATTAGAATATACATTTATGAAGAAATTTACGGTCCAAATCAAATGTTCATCACAAATGATTAAAGTTTAACTTCGTTAGGCTTTCTTAAAAAAGCGATTAGACTGGATAGCAGTACCATTAACCGTGAATGAATAAGTAATTTTTTTCGTACGAAATTGAAATTCAAGAAACACTCACTTGATGACATGACAGACCCAACCGCAGCGAAAACAAAGAGAAATGTAGATATGAACTCGGCGAGGTATGCCCTCAGAGCATCGGGCTTTATAGTGTGTTCTAAGCGGGATGTTAGGGATGACATTGTTGAATTAAAAGAAGACGAGACGATTGCGTGGGTTTTAACTTATATAGAAAAGAAAAGAACAATTCTTTTGTTAGAGATTCAGAAACCCTTTTTGCATGAATTTAGTGGGAGAGTCTGCGTATATATATGCAGAGTTTTTTGACATAGAAGGATGCAGCGTTTCAATTGTGAGGCTTTGCAATTTCAAAGCTTAACCGTCAATGACGTGGCTGTTTTTGGTTGGTTGGTTTTGGCGCTCTAAGCAGTTTCTTGCCGTTAAACAAACCCACACTCATTGGATTCGAGCCCTTTTTTGTTGGGCCAAGCCCAATGTATTTACTGGACTAGAGCCCATTTTTTGTTGGGACAAGCCCAATGTATTTACTGGATTTGGGCCTCCGGAAGTTTATAATAT
>JABCMJ010035691.1:0-10832 GCA_014822125.1 Arbutus unedo | reverse complement strand
TATATAGATATATATATTATAAGTGTATATATATAATATATTATATATACATGTGTGTGTGTGTGTGTATATATATATAGTATATAAGTATAGAGTCCCCTTCTAATGAGGGATCCCTCATTTTGTTAAAATGAGGACCTCCTATTTTCTGATCAATTTTTGATGATCCGAACCGTTCAATGTGTTTAAAACATGTTTTTAAAGATACCCTTAAGACATCGACTCAAAAAAATATCAGAAAGGACTTGATCTAAGCAGTTTTTGATAAATGCTGACAGAAACTGTTTTATAAAAAATTGATTAGATCAAGCCCTTGCCGGTAATATTTTGAGCTGATTTCACGCGAATATCCTTAAAAACATGTTTTAAATACATTGAACGGTTCAAATCATTAATATCTAATCTGAAAATAAGAGGTCCTCATTTTAACAAAATGAGGGATCCCTCATAATATATATATATATAGGAACATACACACACACACACACACACACACATTGAGTATAAACAATATATAGAACGACTAATCAAGTATAGTGATATATATTAACAGTAAAGAAGTAAAGAACTATAATAAACTACTCCCTCCGCCCCATTTTGTTTGTCCCCTTTTTGACTTTTCAATGTCCCAAATTGTTTGTTCATTTTGAGAAGTCCAAGAATAAAGTCCTACAAAATACCCTTTTACCCATCTTTTTGGCAAGTACAATTTAAAATCAAGGGCATTATTGGAAAGTTCAAATTTTTATAGTGCAATGATTACGTCACCTTAATAAGTTGGATTTCCCAAAATGGACAAACAAATTGGGACGCGGGGAGTATTTGTTTCATTACTCCTAGGTCTATCATTGCTTTCACTAAGTTGCTTCCACTAAGTTGTAATAAATAAATAATTTGTTTCATTTCTCATCTAGATGTGCCGCGCTTAAATAAAACCTGTGTCTTGCCTTGCGCCTCGACCCAAGAGACCTTTGCGCCTCACATCTTAAATAACTATGGGCCAAACCACCCTTCATTGAGCCATACTCCAAAGTGCACACGCGTAACACACCTGGCTCTAGAACATCACACCCATCCATCCCCGCTCCAATACGACCATCTACTTGTAGTGACGCACGTCACCCACCAATAGCAACTCCAATGACATCCTAGCCATTGATCCAAAGAAGACATGCGCTTTGGAGGCTAGAGCGAGGGGTATGCCAAGGGTGTTGGGCGTGCCTTCTTCAAGGCAGCTCCCCAATGAACAGTCAGAGAGGGGAAGTGTTGAAGAAGACATCCAACACCTCAAAGGGCATATCATACCAAACGATTAACGCTTCAAAATAGACAAACTCCCACATATCAAGCAAACCCCACAGTAAACCCATACAAGAGCTAACAGTTACTACATCAAAACTAAATAGACTCAATAATTTTCTGGATTCCTTTAAATTTAATCAAATTCCAATGTTGGTTCAATATATGTTAAAACTTCAAACCATACTGATGCCAACAAATAACTTTCATTAAACGAAAGCATCAGTTTAAAACCTTAAGAACGACAAAGGAAGAAGTACAAAAATATAAGACAACTATTTTATAGTTTAGCCCAATTTCAGTGATAATAAGAATAACGGAACCTTTTTACGGATAAGATTGAATACCCAGTCCACTAAACAACCTTATCAACGATACTTACAGTTAAGAATAGAAAGTGATTGGGACATAAATCAGAGGGGCTGATACTAGGTTACCAACCTGGGGGCAAATCCTTGCACTCCATTATAAAACCGCACAAAGCAGCCATGGTTTTCGATCCTGGTTATCCATCCATGTGTTATGAGTCCCTCAGTTGCATCAGCATATGAACTAATTATACCAAGCTTTGATTTCACCTGAAAAAGGTGCCAATTAAAACTCTAGATTAGACAATAAACTGCTTTCACCCACAAAGGTGTGAAAAAATTCATAGCGCTCTAGATTAAATAACTAAGGAACTTATGAAGTAAGGGGGGAAACTGTAAGAAGCATCATATATGAGCATGTTGCAATTTATGCTGCTTTCTATATTATTGAAGAATAGAATGCAAATGGGATGAGCAATAAAATCACATTGCATATGTAAATATATACTCCGAGATCTTTTTTGACATGTTGGAAAAACTACACAGTTGATTCGTTCAAAGTCATTAGGATACAAATTATACCAAATTAGCATACGATGACATAATACAACATATGTGAAATTCATCCCCTTAGATTGGTTAAACAGTCTGCAGCACTCAATTCAGGTAACGACAAGAAATACCAACACAAGATCAGATAAGACGTAACAATAGTCAGGAAAAGCCAAATGTGGCACAAATTGAGAACAGGATTTAATAAACCAGCCTAAGATGATCAGTCCGTGTGCGATACAGCTAATACAGGTGACAGGTAGCAATGAGGGATCTAAAAATTCGTTTTCAAGCACAAGATAAAACATTGAAAAGAACATCTGCAATGTTTAAACAGAAAAATAAAGGCATGACTGTCATGAGAAAATTATACAAGATTTTTTAGCAGCAAGATCAGAACGAAAGGTTAGTAACTTTCAAGCTCAAATCAGTAGCAATTATGGCTCATCCAATTTTACTGGTTCAACAGAGGAACCATTTTTAACAGATATGAACTTATACGGCACAACACCACCTATTTGACATTAAGAAGGTAAGAATTTAACCTCCAGGGGTTGGCCTGGTGGTCATGGCTTGAAACTTAGGGGTTTGCTCCCTCTTGAGGTCTCAAGTTCGAAACCTCCCGGGTCCTATCAACTCTTATTAGGCCAGTCCATATGGAGTTTGGCTCTGACTTTAATTGGAATCCCCGCAAGTGGGCGGTGGGATTGATCCCCAAGAAATTAGTCGAGGTGTGCGTAAGTTGATCCGGACACTCTTAAGTTATCAAAAAATAAGCTAAAATTTTAATAATTCTATTCAATGGTGTTAAACCAGCATATACAGTAATCAAAGCACGATCAGTTTTGAAGGAGTCCTTTATGAAGTTTATGAGATGCTTTAAGCTTGTGTAATAGCATTAAACAAAACAAAGCCAAAAAGAAAATTAATGAAGTCTGAAAAAACATACAAGGGTTTTCTTGTGTGTAACAGTAATTCTTTTGGATTTGCATCCAAGCACACGGAATTGTAATTCAGCTCCAACCTGCACAGACCAAAAATTCATGGCATTAAACCAAATAAACCACAAGAAAAAAAATTCTGTCACCAAGATAGGAAAAGATTTACATCTTCCCTCTGATACTTCATGAAGCAGTGCAAATTAGTGAAAGAAAATAAAAGCACCCTAACATAATAACCTGGAATTTTTTTCTAGGCGTTGATATTTCAAACTCTGACATATGTCGAAGAGGACAAAGTGCCTTTACACCACTGGGAAATTGAACAATGGCCCCAAAACTATCAACAATAATTACTTTAGCTTTTACCACCATTCCAGGCTTGACATCTGAATGAGTGAAAACTGAACCTTCAAAGGCACTGGTCTGTTCTGAAGCAAACCACAAGGCACGCATCAAGCCAAATATTGAATGCTTACCCGGAAGCAAAAAAACACCATTTTCTTTGCTTTCAAACAAACCATATAAGATCCCAGTCCACTAATTAGAGTAACATTTCCGAACTAACAGGCAAAAATACATCACTACAACATTTTTAAACTGTAAGCCAAAAACCATTATTCATATTAATTAAACAATATTAACAAAATTCAAGACTAAAAGCCCACCGGATGCAATATTTAAGAAAATATCTATCCAGACATGTCTACTAATCATTTGACCACGGTTCCAGTCCCCACACAAAAGGCCCTGTATGACCCAAGTCATCACACCAATTTGATGGGCTAAGAGAGGTGCTAGGTGGAAAGGGACTAAATCAACTCGAGATATGACCAAAGACTTATGGGGGTCAAAAATGGAACATAGTAGAAAAAATGCATACAAAGACAGCAATACCACCACAATAGCAAACAATCTACCAAAGATACTGATCAAATGACACTCTACATACGATTAAAAAGCAAACAATCTTTGGAAGCTATTCAACTACCTAAAAATCAGAACCTAGGCGACTCAAAATGACACATTCCCGTTATGTAAGTATAAATAAAATTAACAGACAGTATTCACATTTGTGACCGTGATACATGTGATGTAAACAAACAACTTATACATTATGGGGCTCCAAAGCAAACTGTCAGAAAAAATCAAGACTAAAAAATCCTCAAAATAGGGTACATGAAACAACAAAAATTAGAACAGATCAAGAATAAAAATCTTCAACTTTTTTCCTGCAATCTTGCCACATTGTATCAAGACATGCGTCCCAATGAGAACCCAAAAACGTCCCAACATGCTACCTCAACAACAAAATACCCCAATCTTGAGAAGTAAAAGGTTTAGCTCCTCAAACAGAAGCCAAAATTCCAGCTTTCGATATTTGAAATGCAATTTTTTTCCTCTTCTTAAGCAAATGGAAACATCATAAATCTAGCAGAACTTAATATGTACACACACACATACTCATTAACACATCACACGCTAAAGAGCCCAACCCATAGAACCAAGACAATGACAACCTAAACTATGCTACTCTTCGCCCTACAATATTCAACCTCAGACTAAATTAAGAGAAGATATAACAGCGACCTTCAAAACACCCGTAGCGATCCCTTCCAAGTGCTTAAATCCAAGAATCCGAACACGAACATGGCTTCCTGCCTTGAAGTTTTTTTCTAATTTCCTCACTTCCTTGTCAGCCACATCAGACACCTACAAATCTCATAAACAAACATCACCAACACAAAATTAGTACCCCAGCTACAACAAATCAAACTGATCTCTGCAACATAAGCTGTGGGATGAACTTACGCTGACATACGCTGGAGTTGGAAATGGAGCAGTGGGAATCTCAAGTAGAAGACCATTTCCTCTATCAACCCTGATTACTTTCGAATGGTCAAATATATCACCAGTTTTAACAAGCTGCATATCAAACTCAAAAAATCAACTTCATAACTTAGCAAATCGCATAAAAATCTCCAAAAAGCAAATTGCATATCAGCTTTCTATTGTAAAAGACAGGATTAACTAGTGGCAAGAGAAAATCACAAAGGAATGCCAGAGCAGAAGGCCAAGAGAAGTACTCGAAGAGTGAAATAGAGAGAGAGAGCAGGAGGAAGAAGACATCCTTATGTAGAGCACAAGATGCAACCAAGTCATTTGAAGAGCAAGAATCGAATTCCAATTGCCTTGCGCAATTCAACTAAAATGTGCAATGCACGCATCGATGGGGATCTTAAAACATGCCATAACTCAACAGTAAAGCTCCGTAAAGATTTTTGAGCCTCTGTTGCATGGGGGTTGCCCCATAGTATTATGTTACGTATGATTGTAAACCTTGTACACATGGATCCCCCTTAATAGAGCTTTTAACAGAATAAGTAGACATCTCAAGAAAACAAAGTATGAAAAAGATAATCCATCTTTCTTAATAGATTCCCACATGAATATCTAATAACCAAAGACTAGAAACCATAAGTCTTGACAGGGCCATAGTTGGGATCTTGCCAATCACAAAGTTTGAAGCCTGGACCAATAAAAGCCATCCATAAATTATGGCTTTGCCTTTGCTCGTGTTGATTGTACCTTTTTGTATGTCAGATTCAACCCCAAGATCAAAACAACAGAAATCGCTTTTAGCTTCTCAAGACAACAGCTAAGAAGCAATGAATGACATTACTCCAAACATGTAATAACTAATATTACAGTAAGAATAAACTCTGCTTGCGGCCAACTTTTTGCTCTTGGGAAGTTACAGGGGAAAGTGAAGATTCATCAGTGAGTAAGGAACTTACAGAAGGTGGAGCCTTGTGATGCACAAGGTGAGGATTCAGGGTCAAGCCAATAGCTCTAGTGGAGGGATCAATGAATAATATCCGAGCATTAACCTAATCCCGTACGACAGATATTAGTACATATACCAAATGAAACTCCTGGAAGTATGAGAGAATAAATGGGAAATTAAATTTTAAACATATTTCTCTCAAAAGCACATAGAAATATAAAACCTCATAAAAGGAAAATGATATCACCATGAAGGTAAATCAGCAAGAAAACAAATCATTGTCACAATGCTGGATCCACCCTTTATATGATGCTTTGCCCTATAGAAACGAACAGGGTAATACAACTCCAATTCTAACAGGAGTTTGGAGCCAAATATTTGCCATGGTGCACACAGTCAAAAAGAATGAAACCTTATCTTCCCCATGATAAATGGATTATACCTACAAGTAGGGAATTTCCAATGCAGAAGTAGGTAAATGACTACCAATTAACCCCTTTCCGCGTGAATTAAACCATCATAGCAGTACTCTATAACTTCTCTAGCTCCAACGTCCTCAGTTTTCCTACATAAAACTACCATATAGTTCATTCATAGACATATTACAGTTACGTAGGAAATCATTACACCGTATGTTTTGTCAGCAAATTCTACTAAAAACACAAAAGAGGGGCAAACCACTGTACAAGTAGTAATGCTGGGTTCTAAGAGAGTAAGTTCGGGAATACTGACTACAACAAAAGTTTTGAGATTCAGGAACAAGTAAATACGAAACAACCTATAAGAAGATAGTATCATAACCTGTTGTTCCCGAAAAGGTTTTGTTGGCAAATATTAGTAAAAGAGTCACAGTAATCTTTGTGATGAGCATTGTTTTTATGGAGAACAGAAGTCTTTGTGCTGAACTTGTTACTTGAAACAGATACAATCAAAATCTTCATAATGTTATGATCTGGCCTAAACTCTAAAATATATTGTGTTCTAGATCACTTCCCAAACTTGTCCCCAGTAGAAGGAAAAGATTTGAATCCATCAATTTATTCAGAAGCTAAATTTATGATAAAAAAGCATACCACTGAGTATAAGAATTCAAGTTCAAATGTCAAAGACAACACAGTGACAACATCAGCGAAAAGCTCACAGGGAGAAAGAATCATATGGTGAATTCCCTTTTAGAGTAGAAAGATTCAAGCTATAACAATTCATAATTTGGGCGAGGAAGATCAAGGACCTTCTTATATTGATTGTAATCATCCTTCCAGTTTGAATTAGGGAAAGTTGTTTGCAAATGATGCATATCAACCTGTAGAAAATACAAAACAAAAATCATTGTTCAAAAGTTGAATTTAATCATGATCTTAATAAGAAAAATATGGTGTTACACTGAAAACTCACAGTTCCAGTAAAGTACGTCAGGAATGACAAAATAATTCCGTTTTCAAGGGTTGAATGGACACGGGCATTGACCATCATGCCTGGAATGAGAAGATCAATTGAAATACCCTTAAGCTCCCTCGTCTGTGTACAACGTTGATATGTTAATAGCAAAGTAATTCCAAGAGAGAAAGAATCCTACAAGTTAAGTAACAAATCAAGGACAGGAGGCATACCACACTCTTAGACACCATATCAGGGTCAGAAGTCAAATAAACTACTTTACGAGTTTTGTCCACGCTTTTGACAACCCCTTGTAAAAGGTGTCCAGTGCTGATACTAAAGGCTTTGCTTTCTGCCAAAAAGGAGGAAAACAATAGTTAAAACAAGATGCAAAACCCCAAGTCACTAAAAGATCTGAAAGATAAGTGAGAATGCCCAGAGAGTACATGTAGTTTGAAATGGGAGAAGTTGTGCAAGCCAAACAAGGGATTTGATCGGAAGATTATCGGGCTTGACAATTTCCAGCATTTTATCTTTAAAAAAAATTAAATACAGTAATGAAGATATAGAGCTGCTAAAAAGTTGACATTGTAAGTATCGAAAAGTCAAAGATCCCGTCTAATTACATTTATCCACCTGACAGAAGTTTATAAGAACTAAAAGTCAAGCACAACAAATAGGAAGCTGTGCCTCGCGCCCTCAACCCATACAATCTGATTGATGCATGATGCATCAAAGGACGTAAGGTGCAGAAAATTGCTCAATTTGAAACTCTATAGCCTTTGTACAGGAGCTAAGCCGCCTATGACATAACTGGAATCGAAATAAATACTGAGATGATGTTATCTTTCATGTAATGAGTTTCCCCCTCATCTTTTTGCAAAAAACCGCTCCACATAATTTCAGTCTCGTCTTGTGTTGGCCTAAGTGACAATAATCAAATTGAACCTTTGAATATGTTCGAAAATTTTGAAATGATCATCTAGTTCAGGGGAGATTTTGCCAAACTCCGTTTCCATAGAGAATTGAATGGAATTTTCCCGTATTTTGACCGGAGAATCTAACAAAGACATTACTATGGAGATTCTAACCCAAAAATCAGGTATTCCATGGCCTCGGAGAGCTCTTTGTTGTGCTAGGTCACTGACATGTTCTTTTTTGTCTTTATTTGGCCCAAAAATGAATTGGATCAAAACGACTTCCCTGTCAAAGCCCTTTGTGTTTGTATTAATTTTTTACCGCACGAACTTCCATATCCAATTTTTCATTTTTTATTACTAAAGCATAAGGTGTTGCCTGTGATACTACTCTTATTTTACACAATCCAGGAACTTCCATAACGTTGGTGTAATTCAATTTGAGCATCAAATCCTGACATAATAGATCTTCATAATGAAAATGGAGTGAGAAGATGAGTTGGCTTTTCCAGCATAGAATGAGCACTGAAAACTATTTGCTTTTTTGTTATAGATTCCTCGTCGATTCTTTTCCTCCTTCCTTTTCACTTGGACATCTCGATTGGAAGGCAAAGCATGATTTTCGATCTTGTACTCATTCAAATCCTTCTTTCTCCATTCGTTTTTCTAAATAGAAATCATGAAGTTTTTGTATAGTCTAATAGGACTTCGCATTTTCCAGCTTATACTCAGCAGATTCATGTAAGATGTAGTACCTTCACTAGGATAAGTGACACTTGAAACAGGAAAGGGAGAGAGACAACAAGAGAAAAGCAGACACATGCTGATTAAACCAGACAAAAATGTAACAGTTAAGACATGAGCAATAGGTAACAACTATAGAAAAATGTTTAGATGGGACATCTTGTGATGTGATGCACATCTCGAAACTTTTCTAACACTAGGCCAACAGAATCCCAAGTTAGGGCTCTGAGGGAGGCAAAAAGAGGACAACATCGTGACATGAATTCGAAAAGACAAGAACTTAACGACGACTAATTACAAAATGGGTTACGGAAAAAGACACGTTTAGGATGGTTGATGATTACCTGCCTGACTGTTGTTCGGCATAAACCCAGAAAATGAAGGCAGTCCAAAATGAAGTATATAACCATGGTCTTCAATGCTTTTCACACATGCAGTGAGAACCTGTAAAATATAGACAAGGAAAAAAATTGTGATCTACAATTTCATATGAGCATCAGGATAAGAGAGAAGCCTATACCAAAACGCAAGGCAAACTGCAAAGTGTGCAACTTACAGCGTGCCAACCACAATGTGATAACAACCTGACTCTTGATAAAGCCAAAATCGGTTGTTCTTCTGGCAGAAGAATACAGTAATGATTTTGGTACACTATTGCCGGATAATGAGCTAAACTAGCACAATAATGCATATAGTTGCGCTAGTATTGTGGCCTTCTCTTCTTTAGTGGACAAAAGAATGACTCATTTGAGCTTTCAATTATTGATAACACTACTACATACTCTACAAACTTCCAAGATTCATAAACTCTTTATACCAGAGTACTCTAAATATGCCCGAGATAGCTTGTCGGACATGATAAGCTTTTCATAATGATTATAAAAAATTATTCCCTAATTCATTTGTTCTCAGTTACCAAGAAAAAAAACTCACTTTTTCTTAACAACAACAGAAATACTGTATATGTATTCAACTCTTACTGTTTACAAATTTAAAGTGGTTCTCACATTTAGGAAAGCCAATAGTTAAAGATTGAATCCTTTATACCAGTCTTCATCAATCTTCACTATATTCAAAGTTCATTTGTTCTTAGATAACAAGGACGAATAGCTTTATGCACAAGTCTAACAAACTTGGGCTGCATCCCTTAGTGCTTGTTTCTATTCCAAAGTCTTAAAAAATTAGTAAACAGAATAAAACAATGATGTTAACTACCCAATCTGATATCAGGAGACACTTAAAAATTGCATACCATTCCCTCTTGAATAAAATCCAAGCTTAAGCACTTGTGCAACAAAGAAAGACGTAGAGAAAGCCAGATCTTTGGTTTCCCCTTCTCTTTCTTGTCATCATCTAATCGCAATACAACGCAAGCAACCAGCTGGCCAACGCAATACATGCTAGAAAGGGAATTCCGATGTACATCCTGGAATGACAGAAAATAAGAGCTCTCAGACTGAAATTACAAAACTGCAGTTCGGTAGCAAATGGATAAGACAGAAATAACCCTCCAGAGAATTTAGAAGAAGCCATTACCACTTTCTTTTCTTTATCCGAGAAAGGATCAAACGCTTCACTTGCACGAACCAATCCACGCAACCCACCGGGAAGACTAATTACAATATCTTTCTTATTTATTTCTGAAATTACTCCCCATAGTTTCATTCCAGGAGAAATATTCTGGGATTCAGACATGAAGAAAAAAATTAAGTCAGTAGTCAGTTTAACAGAAAGTTCATCCAACATCCAGAGGCTAAAGTGTGAAGTGTATGACATACCAATCAAAAGTGGAACTGTTACAGAAAAGGTAGGATTGTATTGCCAGCACCAAAAATACACAGAATTCTGTTTTCCAGGTTGTCTTACCAACATTCAGTTTGCGGAAATGTTGCATACAATCCGCCGGCTT
>JABCMJ010035689.1:0-12288 GCA_014822125.1 Arbutus unedo | reverse complement strand
TGCTGTCCTTTAATTTCTAGTGAATATTCTGAATACACTGACCTGAAGGTTCACAAGAAACCCACAATGACTAAATGATTTTAGCCCAACAGCTACAGTAAGCCAAGCAGATGCTATAGATGGACGTTTTGCCATAGTTAGACCAATGAGAGCAATCCCAGGACCGACAAAACCAACTGACTGCAAGGAAGGATAAATAGTACCATACAGTCAGAAAAATCCTGAAGCGATGTATATGTATATGCATTGGGATAGAAAGAGGAAAAAGAGAAATTTTCGGTGTTTGTGTATCACAAAAATACCAAAATATGTACTTTTCCACTCATAGGTAATTCTGTCAAGCTAACGTGGTGATATTTAGTGCTTATCAAATCAAAACACAAAGAAAAATCAGAAATTACAATCAATAATAAAAAGATAATGTATGTAGTGTTCAGAAGTCCATTGCATGAACCATGACTGTATAACACTTTTTATGCGGTGAAGTGAAAATACAAGTTTAACAGAAGTCTTTCTTATTTGGTTTTCACTTTCCTGCAACACCTTGATACTCATGAGTTTTGGTCTAACAAAGATTCATGTCTTTTGTGTACTAAAGTTGATATGTTAATCCAATATGATTGCTATAATTCAAACATGTAGGAATGGGCAGTGTATAGTTTTCACCAAAATTTCATTCGCCATCATCTTCGCATGTTATGTTTTTTCCTATTCTATGTCAATCTCTAGTATATTCCCCAAGAGGTCAACACCTAATTAGCAAACTAATGCAATGCAAAGACCCGAAGAGATGGTAGATCAAGTAGACAAAGTTTAAACTTAACAATAGAAAGAAAGAAATACCCAATCTGGAAAAAAATTCACGAGCCATAAGTTATTCCATAACTAAGAACAAAATTTTTGCGATTTATAACAAAAGAGCACCTGCATTATTTTGCGAGTTAAAGTGACAGTCATGCCACTTTGTATCAACATGTCTGACAAAACACCAGCAAAGTAGCCTACCAATGCCATCATAGTCCATGGAACAGCACTAAACCATGCTGCTTGTCTGAGGTCAACATGATATATCTATAACCAAAGAAGAGTCATGCATGTCATATTTCTCATAAATCATACAGTCGTGTACGTGATAACTTGCTGATAAACTACAGCATTAACTTAACCTGAGGCCTTACCGTTTTAAAGTATATGGGCATCCATGAGAGAATAACAAAGAATCCCTGTATGAAAAAGGGAAAATGAAGTACACTAAATCACAAAATCTACCCAAAACAATTGTACAAAGTTAGGCATGGACATTAAAATACAGGACAAAAATGGGTATGTATTCACAGATTATAAGCGGGATAATTTGCAGGTTTTCCTCTTAAGTAGATTGTTCTTTCCAGTTAGATAATGTACTCTCCGTAATTTAATTTAGGTAAGTTCGAAGTTAGCAGACCAAGATACTTGTAGAAGGAAAAAATTTACTTAAGTGTCATGACAGGGCAATGCAATCGCCAAAAGTCATAGTAAAGAATATCAAACAGCGATTAATAGGAAAAATAACACAGTGCGTGTTCATTACCCAGCTATGCATAGCATTTGCGACAATTATGGACCATGTTGGCATCTTAGAAAGCAAGCGGCTAAAAGGAGGGATCACTTTAGCAGTCTTCAATTTATTTTCAATCACAGAGGACTTTTGCCTCTTGCTTTGTATGTACTCCAACTCATATCTTGATATTTGACGACTTCGATCAGGAGTGCTTGATGTTGCTGATAGCCACACCAAAACCCAAAGAAATCCAGATAATCCGAATATCACAAATGGTCCAAACAAACCTCCCTGTGACATAATGATTGGAGAAAGTGTGAGTCCGATAGCGCTCCCGAGCTGAAATCCAGCCATCGCAAGACCAACAGCCCTTGATCGTTCTGTTTGAGGAAACCATCTAAAAGGAGAAGTTCAAATAATCGTTCAACATATGATTTCCACCAACTTCTTTAACCAATTGAAAGAAATATTGTTGTTATTGCAATACCTTGCGATCATATTGTTCATGCAAGGAAGAGCCACGCCTTCTGCAATGCCAAGCAAGACTCGCATAGCAAGTAATGCCCATAAAGAAGTTTCTGCAGCCCAAGGAGTAAGAAAGGTGGCTAGTGACCATAAAGCCACACCCCATCCCATGACTACCTTACCACCATAATAGTCCACAAGCGTGCCCCCAGCTATTGGTGATATCAGGTATCCCCAAAGAAAGGATGACTGCAAATTGCGGCTAGTAATAAATCAGCAGCAAATAACATCAGACATCAAGTGATACCATTACAATTAAAATGACTTCTCATAAACAAGCAATATCCCCTTAAATTTACATACTGCAAGTTCAGAAACGCCTTACAGGCACTTCAAAGAGCCTACGACCATGACATTCACCAGTGTAAACTAAGAAAACTGTTAACATTCTTAAAAGTATCAAGGCAATATTCAATCGTATTTATAATTGAAATTGAGAAAAAAGAAGCTCCCCTCGTCCAAATTTTAAAAGCACTCTATAGTCTATACTGAAAATGCAACTATGGTCATAGCAGGCATCACTGCTGAAACTTCATACAACCAGTTCACTGCAGCTGAAAACAAGACTAATGCAAGCGACATTTATAACGCTCTTTACAACAAAAATGTTCAAGTTTCACCAGCCATCTTATTGGTACAGTCAGACGCCTCTACGGCAAACTTCACTATCAATATATTGTCGTCTCCTAATTCCCTGAAACCATTCAATTACGAAAATGCTGAACAACGCAGGAAAAGGGAAAGGTGGAGGCAACAAAAACAAATATTCAATCATCGGCCGAAATTTCAGCATGGAACCAAGCCACAGAACACCTTCCAGGTTGAGGAGAATTCGCCGAATGATTCTCTAAAGAACTACAACTCGAGCTAATGCTCAAAAATGTTGGTTCAAATAGTCAATTTCTTCTGAATTCTAATTTAAATGCAGGAAACAAAAAAAAATAAAGAGTAATTAGCTCAAATATTCCTAAAAAAAATCACCTGTACAACGCCGGCGAATGACTGGCGCCACCCGTTGGCTAGCGATAGAGGAACTATGGCTACCGACATAACAACTCGGTCCGCATTACAGAGTGCCAAAGCCAAGGCTATCATCGCCACCACCTTAACTCTCTCCGAAGTAATGAACTCCAAAAAATTCGGTTCCCGCAGCGCTTCCTCTTCTCCTTCTCCATCACCATCTCCGGCATCCGGAAACGAACGGCTTAAAAAGGACCGAGCATCTCCAGCAGACCCCCCAACCCGAGCCAGCATTCGAGTGCGAATTTTACAAGCCCCATGTGCGATTTGTGAAGAAGAAGATAATCGATTGAAGCAATTTGGGGGAAAGATTTTGGCGGTCGATGGTAGTTGGGATTTGAAGGGTGGTAGGGGGTTTCGGAGGGTCGGAAGAGGAGAATAACGAACTGACCGATGAAGAGCGAGTGGCGAAGCCATGGCGTGGAGTGGGGGGAGTTATGGTGGTGGTGATGATCGATGAGGAATTGAGTAGTCGCTGCTCATTTCGCTGTTTCACAAAATGTTGGTGGAAAGATTACTTGCACGCTCTCAAAATGTCTCTATATTATATTCAAAAATGTAATTTAGCACGAAAGCTGCGGAAGACGCCTTGGTGGAGTGTAATGCAGGACTGGGCCGCCGCTATTGGGTCCTACCTCCTTTAAATGCTCAGACTATTAGGGTTTGATCAAATTATTTATCATTAAAGACAAGTATTTCATAATTTTTTCTATAATTTTTTAATATTATTTTATTCATTTCAACGAGAAAAATAAAAAATTTATAAGAACACGCGTCAAAATTTAAGAAAGCTAAAAAAAAACAACATTAAAAATATCAAAAAAATAATAAAAAAATCCTTTATATATTTTGTCATCTTTGATGAACTTTTTGAGGGTTTTTTATTCATATTTTTATTTTTTAAATTTTTTCCATCAAGACAAATAATTAATTTAAAATTTCAAGATAAAATGTACTGACTTTTTTTGAGGTTGCTGACAAATTCAGATACCTCTACTGAGGTTTTGGCAAATGCAAAGACCTCTCATACTTTAAAAACTATTTGACCATTTGTCTCCTCCCGTTAGCTACAATGAGGAATTGGATGATTTATGCTGATGTAAATAGATGTAATTTTTTAAATACCAAAAATATCCTTTTTAAATTAAATTTTAAACATATTATTGGTACAACTCTTTTGTATACCACCATCACATGAAGCCTATTCATTAGCAACCCCCCTCGTTCAAAAATGTGCCTACAGTGTCCTCCGAAAGGCACGCCAGCTCCATGCCCTCCTCCTAAACTCCATACCCTCCGTCCTACGCACGTCACATCTGGAAAACAACATTCCCTCTATGTACGAGCAATCACATCGCTCCCTCGACTAAGCCCGCCTCGTGTTCGACAAAATGCTTCCATCAACGCCGTCTCTTTGAATTTACTGATTGCGGCCTATTCTCGGTGCACACAACATGCACGTAAGAGCTTCAAGATGTCCGTGCTACTGTAGTCGAGAAGGATTCTATGGCTTGGAATTCATTCATTTGATCATATCTAATGCACCGAGTTACCTTTACAAAACTCATTGCTTGACATGTATTGTAGATGCAGCGATACCTACACTGCAATTGAAATTTTTAGTAGACTTGAGAACATAATTAAAGCATCTCCTTTGCATGAAGATTCCATCATCTCAATGCTTGTATACTAACTATGTTGTGCAGCAAAAAATCAGCAGCCCTTCAGCCACACCCGTGATTAATAGCCAAACCAGCAAAAGTAACAAAAACAGGGCTGCATGGCTGATTTTTATCAGTTTTGAATCCGAACAAGCCAATCATAAGGCCACCAGAGCCAACATCAATGAGAAACACTTTAGCACATGTTGTTTTGACAGAAAAGAAATGGTCAGAAACACATTTCCAGATTAGCTTGTCATCCCCTAATTTTCTCAGATCGACTTGATTGAGATCCTGCATTATGATGTCCAGCCAGATGATCAAATGCAAGGCTGTAAAAATGGGATATGGTATCGAAACATCTGTGTGGGAGTCTTGTAGATATGTACGCCAAAACTGGGGAACTTGATAATATTTGAAATGGGCCACCAAGTCATTTACAGATTTTTTTGTGTTCTGAGTATCACCATAGTTAAAATGACTTATAGTATTGGCCACTAAGGGATTTATAGAACAGTTCAATTACTATGATTATTTTTTTTTGAAGGGCAAAGGGCAAATAGTAAATTGATGATGTAGAAAGTACAAACAAAAGAAGAATAAACGGAGGTTAGAGAGAATCCAACCAAGAGAAACTAGTGCAAACTGAACCAAGAAAAGAAACAGACTACAAAACACATGCCCAAAACCTTCTAAACAGACCCAACAGAGCAAAGGGCAGATGCAGAAGAGGAGACTCTGAACCAAAGGTCAACAAGGCCAAAGATGAATATGTGCAGCAGAACACCAAAACGAACTATTCAGAGCATCCGCAGAATAGCAGCTGGGGAAGGTCAATCTCAAACACAGCAGTAGAACAGCAGACTCAAACTTTTCAAAGGAACATCCTACAAAACCCTAGAATCGTGGCGGTGAACGAACTTGGCTAAAAATGAACTTGGCTGTTTCAACCTCCATGGAAGACAGCAGAGCGGAGCGATCAGTGGTGTGGAACATTGGAGGCTTGTAACACCAACCCATCTCCCTCACTCAAAAGATCGCTATTTCTCTCACCCAACTGAGCGCTAGCTCAATCCACGCCCAAAATTCGCTGTATTTACTAAAGGGCAATATCATCAATTCATGCTCAAACCTAATGCCGTCTAATGAAAAGTAATGGGAGGGGGTCAAACAATCAAATAGTTTCTAAAGCAGGGAAGTCCACTGCATTTTCTGAAACCTCAGGGGAGGTCAGTACATTTTACCCAAAATTTTATGTAAACTTGATAAAAATTAACAAGAAACAATAACATTATGGCCAAAGGGTTAGTCCAAAAGGAGTAATTGCCAAAGGTAATATTATGGGTCAAGTACAGCTGCAGCCTATCCGTGCATCAAATAATTGCACTGTGCTCTGGACTCAGTCAGAACCTGGCAACTTGCTGTGGCAATAGGTCAACACCGCTGCAAGTGTGCAGCTTGAAAACATCACATTTGCAAATTTGAGATTTGTTCAAGACAGAAAGTTCATTTCATACATAGCAAAGATAATAAGCGGGCATCAAAGAACAAACACCAACACATTGTTTCCATGGCCATTTAACTCCTATGTACATACATACACATCTCGTCAAAAACATGCATAACAAACTGTAGTAGTTTGAAAGAAACTAGGTCCTGAATTCGGCAACACTTGAAACACAGGATTTGCAGTTCTCTTGGTTTATTATACTTTGCATTCAGCAGGGCAAAATATGGTTAGAGTTCAAAAGAAACTAGGTCAAGAACTCAGAAACACTTGAAACACAGAATTTGCAGGCATCTTGGTTTATTATGCTTTGCATTCAGCAGGGCAAAATATGGTCAAAGTTCAAAAGAAACTAGGTCCTGAAATCTGCAACACTTGAAACACAGAATTTGCAGGTGTCTTGGTTTATTACGCTTTGCATTCGACGGGGCAAAATACGGTCAGAGTTTGCTCACTTGTTTATTGAACAACGAATGACGACCTTCGGCAACAACCTCTCCAGTTGCTTTATTTCTTATAAGAACCAGGGTTCCAGAATAACCTCCTCTTTGACCTAAAACCCTTGATGTAATATCCAACTCATCCTGTCAATAGATATAAGACAGATATCTCGGATGTGTGACTTGAGTAGGAATTCATAAAACCATCAATATTTGGCTCTCATATTAAGGGCCCATTTGGTTATAATCATTTCTTATTGTATTGTTCTTTTGTTTACTTACTTCATATCTGAATCTAGACACAGTCTAAACATGCGTGTATATATTCAGAAAGAAAACAAAACACGTGTTCAGATCGTGTCTAGATTTAGAGACAAAAGAAGCAAAGCAAGTAGATAATAAACAATACAAACTGAACAAGCTCTTAAGAAAGAAAGTGAAAACACTATCTAGTTTTTGGAATCCATCTACAAAAGATCCGATCCTGTATACGTTGAAAATTTGAAAGGTAGGTTGTGAATGAATTTGGACACCGAAAGGTCTCACGAGGCAATCAAGCAACTGAAAGGTCTCATCCGGTGTGCAGCCCAAGAGTCTCCATTGATGTCCGCGACTCCAAAGTCTTGACAAGTTTGATATATCAATGGTCCCTCCGTATGTATAAATGTTCATATCATTCTACGTTTTTGGAGGACCAAAATTTTCATAGTCCACAATATATTCCTATATTTCGTGTTTTTTGTGTGGGAGAGAAACAATCAAAATTAGATCGACAGACGATCGATCGGTTGGCATTCCTCTGGCCGAGAACCATTTCACTCTGAGAGACAAATGCTGGTACAATCCTCCAACAATCATGGTGAGGCAGCTAATCTGTTTTAACGTGTCTGTGAATCACAAGACACAGTTCGGTATCATATTCAATTTGCTTATGTTTTGATTACATTTGCAATTTGTAAATGTATTGTTCGGTTCTTTTCGTTTATGTTCTACTCCCTCCGTCCCATTTTCATAGTTCATTATTTCAATTTGAGACGTCCCAAAATGAAAGTCCACTTTCTAAAAATAACAATTGAAATTTGGTTAAATTTCCTTTTTGCCCATTTGTTTATATAAAACTTGTATTGTACACATCAATCAAATCAAGGGTATATTTGGAAAAAAAATATTTTTTGCAACAATGATTATGTTACCCTAAAAAGTTAGAATCCCAAAGAGAGACTATCAATTTGGGACAAAGGGAGTATAATTCTATTCCAATGATCTATTTTTTCTGGAATATCCGAGTGCCTGTCCGCATAATTTTTTCTACAACATATACATGAATTTTGTACAAGCAATTAGTGTACCAAAAACTTTTGGAATAAGATTATCAAGTTATCCATTACCCAATTAATAGTCGTGATGAGCCCTTAAACCAACGGTATGCATTAAATAAACAACGCTTGAGGAAATAATTGTGCAACACTGGAATCAAGGACAACTGGGCCATAATATATGAAAAGCATATAAAAAATTAGAGGATTTCAAGCTAAGTGCCGACTTACATCGAGCTTTGCAGTTGAAAGGAACGAGATGGACATATCCACTGAGACATTCATGGAAAGACCCTCAACAAGGATCACGGCACCACCTAGTTCATCAACCAAATTCGCAATAGCTCCCGTAGACAAATTCCCAGCTCTATCCTGGGTTGAAAGCAATTCGAAAATAAGCCCCCCCGAACATTTTTACAAAAACACCGTAATCGTTAGGGTTCAGGATTTTAAACAAAACAGGAGTAGAGTTACAAATACCGGTCATTACAAGGATGAAATTCAGAAAATTCAAATTGGAAGATACTTTTTTAGGGGTTTGGGGATTCTTACAGTGAGGCGGGGAGGAACCTTGAAGGTACAAACAACGAGGCCGGGTTCGATTCGGTCGAGTCGGATTCCCTTCAGTATGAAATCTTCGAAGAAACTACGGTCGACGCCGACTCGGTGACTCGGGACGGTGACTCGGGAGATCAACTTAGATTCTTCATAGTTCACCATTAAAAACTCCTTCGCCTTCTCCATAGTCTCTTTCTTCCTTTCCCTTGCTCTCTGGACCTCTCCCCGTTTTTTGGTAGTTACTATAGAGAAAAGCCGAGATCCCAGAATTGTCACGCCCCAAACCCGGTGATATAATGGAACCACCCAAGAATGTAACGTGGCAGCACCTTTATTATCGAGCCATGAAAATAAAAAAATTTAGGACAACCACAAACCATACCTCTTATATTAAAAACCTGTAATGCACAGTATGTCACAAAATGATAACACCATTGGCCACTAAAACTGGGCCACATCTCATAACAAATGTCTCCAACACAGTACAACTCCTCGCAAAAATACAATACTAGAAACTGAACTTCTTTATACAATGAACCTCTCTCAGAAATAATAAATAAGACACACCATGTACAATGGACCGCCCTTTATTCTCGAACACCTGAAAAAGTATCGCATTTTCATGCGTGAGCTAACCACATGCTCAGTGAGTACAACTGAATCATATAAATAAGAACAAGCAAAATATTTATGAATCAAGCTAAGTTGAAATAACTCTTTCAGCAAAAGAATATTCAAAAAGACCATCACAAGGTCTAACAACTCATCCCATATAGCCAAGGGTCGTTTACCTTCGACCAAAGTTAAGACCGTACTGTTCCCCTGAGAAATCAACTCAAATAAGTACATTGGTGATGTCAGGGGCCATTTTACTCCCAATGGTAGGGAAACACTCACATATCCTATATGCGAGTCAATATAATTAAGCCCAGAAGCGGGGCAAACACTCTCACATTAGCCCAAAAACAGGGCCAGCAAGGCTATATCGTAACATGAATCTCAAAACACATTTCACGAATATTCTCGATCTATAATATCTCGACCATTCAAATCATAGCTCGTAAAAAGAAAACGAATTTAGTAATTGTAAGCAAACCATTTTAGTTCTAATTTATCTAATTCTTGTACTCACCTTTCAAATACCACAAGTGATGCAATTAAGTGACTAAATTAACCACATGCAATGCATGAAAATGCATGCTAAAGATTAAATTTTGTTTAGAGCTTTGTTTCTAACATAAACCAAATGAACCTTATAATCTTGTTTTAAGCACCTAGAAACAATATTTACCCCATGAGAATAAATGAGCACTTTCAAAACAGTGTTTCCACTTAGAACCCACATTCTCATCATATTAAGTGCCAAAGTTGGTTCTTAGTCTTTAGCATCACCATGTAATTTTTCAACATAGTAAACCCATTTGATTCAATACTCCATGACTTCAATTAAGAACTTATATCCATCTTCCAGCCTAAAATTTCACACCCATCATGTATAGCCTCTGCATTTTTTTTTTAAATTTTATTATAAGCCATAACATCATCAATTAGAAGTCTAATTCAAAACTGTTAGGAGCAATTCTTAACATCTAACTATAACCTCTATCAAAATAGATACAACATCAGAATGTTTAATTTTCAAGTTTAGAAATTAAGCTTAAGCTATTAGGCATAATATTTCTACTACACTAAATCAACCTCCAAACCCATCAATTACAAAAATCCAAATATAATTTTAAACTAACTGACATATAATTCGAATTAGGGTTTTCTTCTTCTTCTTCTTCTTTTTTTTTTGGATCTACAAGCTTAAAAGCTAATAACAATGATTCCTCACATGAAAACTTGTAATTTAAAGAAATTAGAAGAAAATTCTACCTCAAGAGATGGAAATCCCCAAATTGCTAGGAATTTCGAACTTGTAAAAATTGGACTTTTGTTCGGATCAAAACGTAGCCCTTTCCGTGTAGAGCACTCTTCCTCTTTGCATCTTTGCGAAATTTTGAGGTTTAGGGCTTCAATTTGGGAGAAGAAGGATAAAGGTTTGTGAGTTGGGAGTAGAAACAGAGAGCAGAGCATGAGAGAGAGAGTAGGAAGCAAATGAAGGACACTGAAGTGGTCTGGAATGTTTAACGTAAAACATAAACAAAATTACAGTCCTCCCCTCCAAATGCCTATATATTACTTATGCTCCTAGCATGTTACAACTCATCTCACTAGGATCCCTAAATTGACCAATTAATTAAATACCTACACATAAAACTATCATTTAAATAGTAACGAATTTACTAAAATACCACATGACATTTGTATTTAAGTTATTCTTTTTTTTTTGGTCACCTAAAAAATGTATGAGATATATGGTTCAGGTCTCACAAGAATGGCCCCACATAGACTACGGCCCACCCCCCACACTCTCTGGAGAAATAAAAAAATTTTGGTTCCATAATTTTTTTCCAAAAAATCTCTTAAAATTCAAAATAAATAGATTAAATTTATTTTTATTTATAAACTTTCAAATCCTAATAAATTTTAATCCTTAATTTTGAATTCGAATTTTTTTTTTTGGAGAATAACACTCCACTTCTCGAAATAAACTTTTTTCACCGTGGGATAATGTTCTCTCCATCTCTTCTCTCTCTCTTTCTTGCCTTTTCCTCTTTTTCTCACACCTACATTTTATAAATCAATTTAGATTATTGTTTTTATTTCTAAGTTTTTGTATTTATTCAATTATTTTTTATATTATTAGTTTTGCATTAATTCTTTTCTAAGTTATTTGTTCGTCTTGACAAAAAAAATTTAAACAAAATGTTTGGGTTTATTTTTTAGAGTAAAATATTTATTTTATCCTTAAATATGTTCAATTTTTTTAAAATATTCTTAAATTATTAATTTTTAACGTCCGTTTAAAATTCGTTAAGAGAGAGTTTAATTACTATTTTTATTCGTTAGAAGGGCCTAAGTGCAATTTAGTTATTACCCTAACTAAATCTTTACCCTTGTTTGTTATTCCGAAGAGGGTTTGATAATATCTTTGAAACTAAGAAAAAACATCCCTAATATCTTGAAAAAAACATCACTAATATCTTGGAAAACCAGAAAAAACCAGAAAATCAGTTTGCTTTTTAAAGTCGGACTCTATTTGATTTAATTTATCAACATTAATTATATTTTATCTTTAAGAAAAAAAGTTGTTGTTATTTTTTTTTTATTATTGGTTCCTCTCTATGAGAGAAATTTAAAAAGTATAAAGTTATGTTCAAAAATTAAAAAAAATTTACTAACGACAAAAAAATAAGTCAACACATATATTATTTTGGGCTTATTTTTTTTATCTTTTGTGAACATTTTTTAGTGTTGGTACATAATTTCATACTTTTTTCAAATCTCTTATCGACACGAACAAACAATCATAAAAAAAATTGAGAAATAATCAGGGTTGAAATCTGCACAATATAAGCACATAAACAAAAAAAAAACTAGAGAACACTTGTCAAAATTTTCTTGTGACCACTTGACAAAAAAAATTAGGGACCACTTGACAAAAAAAAATCTTCACAATGTCCACACATGCATTAACAAGTCACCCTAAACAAAAACAACATCAATATGTTTTTTAAATAAATAATTATGCACAATATCTAAGCTTTATAAATAAATATAATTTGTTTGATTGTGGAATGAAAAGTAGAAGAAAAATAGTTATTTGTGTGTTACA
>JABCMJ010035671.1:0-10206 GCA_014822125.1 Arbutus unedo | reverse complement strand
TCTCTCTCTCTCCCTCCCTCCCTCCCTCCCTCCCTCTCTCTCTCTCTCTCTCTCTCTCTCTCTCTCTCTCTCTCTCTCTCTCTCTCTCACACACACACACACACACACACAAACACACAAACACAGAGGAATGAGACAAGTACTAGATCAAGAACATGGGGTGTAAAATTGAGGCTTTAATTAGCTGCAGGGATCTCTGTAACGATAAACGCGAGTGTCAAATGATAATAGCGAGAATTTGGTTTAGCAGTTCTGTTAGATCTATGTTCTTCTATACTGGTCAGTATGTTCCGTATCAGTTTCATAACGGTACTAGACTATTGATGTATTGTTCCAACCAGCTAATACCAGCCGGTACTGCATCATTTCGTATTTTTTATAAAAACAAAAACAAAATTTAATTAACACTTTTTTGAATAATTAGACATAAATATATTGAGAATAAAATCATCCTCTTTTATATTTGGTGATTTGTTTTTAAGTTATGATGCTTTATTTTATATGTTTAATATAATTTTTTGTTAAAAAATATTATTTGATAAATGTATATTAGTTTTAGCTATAAATCCAAAACAGTACATCAGTACGAGATTGATAATTTTGCATTAGAGACCATTATTTTGCCTTAGACACAGTTAGGTAAATGACGGAACATGGGAAAATAATTAAATATTTTTAAGAACATGAGAGGTCACTGTATTTTTTGAAACTTCCGAGAAGGTTTCTGCATTTGTCAGTGACCTCTCTAGGTCACTGCATTTTCCGAAACCTCTGAGAAGGTCCCTGTATTTGTCAGTAACATCAAGAAAAGTGAGTGTAATCCTTTTTTAAATAATTTTTTGAATCAAAGAAGGGAAAATAATCGTAACAGTCAAGCATAGGCCGTAGCAGCCATAGAACAGATAAAAATTTGAAGGCGGACCGATCGATAGATATTAAGAATCGGTCTATACGCGATCATTTAGTACCATCAATATAATGGAGTATGGTCTATTGAGCAATACGTTCATAGCGGATAATTTATAATACCATCAATTCATCAATAAAATTTTAATTTTAAAATCTATCATACAAAATTGAACAAAAATATCTTTACTATTCACCACAACAGATACACTTATTTGTTCAATTTTTAAAAAGATAAATATGTTTAATTTTTAATAGATATATTTAATTTTTGACAGATAAATTTTTACAACAGACAAATTTATATGTGAAACTTTCACATGTTAAATTTATCTGTTAGAAAAAACGAACATATAAATTTATCTATTGAAAATTGATCTAAATTTAAACCAAAACTAGATAAATTCGGCTGTGGTTTATTTTGATAAATTCAATTTTGTCCGGTTTATTTGATTTTAGAAGGTGAAACACAGCAATAATAGGACAAAAGGAATAATATGTCGAAATTCACACAAATTTCAACTTTCTTAAAGAGAAAAAGAAAGAGATAATAGATGAGAGGAGCTCAGGCAACCCGTAGACGATAGGATGCACGTAAGATTCACGATATATACTAAGTTTAGTTAGCGTTATAAGAGAATTGATTTGATTCGGTTTTGATATATATTTTAACATGTAGATGGTAGGATGCACGTTAAGATTGTTTAATTTCATTGATTGATCATATTAAAAGAAATAGTGCTCTTGGGGCACCGTCACCATCACACATTAATTATATATGTTGTGGTGAAGGAAATTATAAGTGACCGTACCGTACCACTAGATCGTACTAAATTATTATTCAATCTAAATATTAAAAATATAATTAATTGAGGTGATTGACGTACTATGGTTGACGGATTGAAAAATATACAAACCTACCGGCAATGAATAAATTTTAATTGAACCAATTGATGAATGCTTGGCTAAGTTCAAGTATATATGCTAAATTATTAACAATCTTACTACCTCTCTAATAATTCTATGGCCTAACTCTATTATTTTTAAGCGCATTTTATCTTTATTTATTTTTTTGTGTTTACCATTTTGGCCTCGTTTTTTTTGAATTATTGATTCGTTTCGATGAAAGGAATCTAAAAAGTATATAAAAATTTGTTTAAAAACTAAAAATAATTCACTAAAGACGATGAATAAGCACAAGAATTCACAAAAAATATATTTTTATCTTTATGAAATCGAGGCCAATAATCCCAAAAAAATTGCAAAAAAAAAAAAAAAATCACACAAGAGACAAAAAATTAACCAATAAGAAAGTCCAAACTTATTTAATAACTTCATTCATAAATTTCTGTCCTTATAAAAATCTTAAATTAGTTAATAGTGATTATATTAGTCTTATGTGCTCTGTTACTATACAAATTTTAAAAAATCTTTAACTAGTTAATATTGATATTTTATTTTGGACATTCTATTTATAAATCGCAAAATGTTAAATTAGATAAATTTTGATTAAGTTCTTTGTTTTTGGTTCCATTAATTTTACTTACAAAATGTATCTCTTATTTATTCATGTACTTGGTAATATTAAAATTCAAGATATTTATAGAAGAGCCATCCTTTTTCGCCATAGAAGATTTTCGTCTTATTTACGTTTTACTCTATGTCAGAAAGATTAAAATTCAGATCGCTTTTTTTAATGCAATATTAAATTAATTGAATAATAAAATAGTATACAAAAATAAAGGAATAAGATTTGACTAGATTCTCCATTTCCGATGATGTTGCAAATTATATAATATGGATTTGATATTAAATATTAAGATTGTTTAAATCCTTATCTATATTTTATGGTATTGCAGAGATTGTCTTGATAAGAAAGGTTTTGAAAGTAACAATGGACATCACTGACATTTTTTTTTTAAAGAAAATTTAATTGTATAATCGAATTCGTTGAACAAAACAATAAGAGAAATTAGAACTTGACACATATTTGAAATAAGTTCATTCGTTTACATGATATATTATTCATGAGATTTATCATATATATTCATAGCCTCCAAATTAATCTCAATCTCTAATATTTTATTTTTTATTTATTTACATATTTCGAAATACATTTGACATCCTATCTATAATCTATAATCTATAATCTACACTTTATAGTATTACATGGGTTGTTGTAATAAGGATGGCTCTAAGAGCACAAGTGACGCCACCTAATATTTTTGAACCAAAGTTCATTTGTAACTGTTTTATAATTGAATTCGTCAAGAAAAAAAATTAGAGAATTTAGCATTTAAAAAGGGTAAATTTTACTTACCTCCCCTTGTGGTATCTAAACAAATGCAGCTACCTTCCCTGGGCCGTAGGCCTGCAAACGAGTCGAACTTTGGAGTATTTGAGCTCAGCTTGTTAACTAAACGAGCTAAAAAATCGAGCTCGAGCTCAGTTTATTTGTAAACGAGCCGAGCTGAACTAAGTTCATTTACTTAACGAGTCTCTTTAAACGAGTCGACCTCTAAAACTAGCCAAGTTTTTACGAGCCGACTCAAGCTCGGCTCGTTTACAAAACGAGCCTAAAATTCGAGCTTGAACTCGGCTTGTTAACTGAACGAGCCAAGCCGAACCGAACCCTTATCGAGCCAAGCCAAGCTGAGCTCGCAAACAACTTGGTTCATTTGCAGGAGTATCTGAAATTACACTTACCTCCTCTTTGTTTAGGGTTATAGATGCATATAAACGCAATTGTTTTTCAATCGGTAGAGAAGATAGAAAAAGTGGCATGGGATAGTACAACAACTTAATTCTATACTCATTTTAATTACCTATGTGTCCCATTAATTCACTTTCCCTCTATTTTGTTCCCTTTTGTATAAGTCCATGCCTAGCCCAACCTCATCCCCTGCTCTCCCACCTCATTGGCTTGTAGAGAAGTATGGAAAGAAAAAGGTAAGGTAATTTTTTAGTTATCTGCAGCAAGCAATTTTTCATTTTGTTCTCTTAATTAATGAAATCTTTCCCCAGTTATTTGGAAAAAGGAATGGCAAGTTCATGCAATTTTTTCAGCCAAAATTACCTGAGGTTTAGGAACAAGATTTGCAAATGTGGACTCAAGCCAATTACGAAGATTTATGAGTCTGATCGCAATTCGGAAAGATTGAACTACACGTGCAAGAATGGTGGAACTGGTGGAAGGGAATATGGAGTGGTGTATACCCGGCCTATGACTCAAGCAACAATATTGCATACAGAAGACCAATTTCATTTGAAGAAAGTGTGGATACAATTGAGGTAACTCTTTCAGTAAACTTAGACTCTATGGTCAAGACAAGGCTGAACTTTATTGAAGGCAATTGTGGACTATAGAAAATGTTGGTTGTTGTATAATAGTCTGATGTACCTAATAAACTGTACGTATACCAGTAATAATCCAAAAAAGGATCACTGGACAGCAATAATCAGAGTACTTAGGTACTTGAAGTGCCTTTAATTATAGACTATACTATTCATGGTATCCAACGATATTAAAAGGATACAGTGACGCAAACTAGATTTGTTATCAATGACTTGAAATCCTCAAGTGGATATATATTCACGTCGGGCTGTGCAACTGTTTCTTGAAAATCAACCAAACAAACTTGCATCGCAAGGTCTACAATGGAGTTCAATTTTATCTTGTTGGATAAGGCTAGTGAAGAAATTGAGTAGCTTAGTCATTTATTGGAAGACATTCCAAATTGGCCTAAACTTATGTCAGCAATTGGAAGAGCATAGAGTGAGAGTAATATGTACAACGAAAAGTATCAACATATTTGCTGAAGATATAACACCGTTAGACAACTAATCTCTAGTGTAGTTATTACTATTTACTAAATAAAATCAAAGAATAACAGCTCATCGAGAGAAATTGAGCTTAGGCTCATATCTTAAAAGTTATTATAATGACAACTCAACCAAGTTGATTGAAAATCTCAAGATCTAGATTCATAGGGACAACTGAGTTGTATGTGATTTAGGAGAATCATTGTAACTGTGAAGACCAAGTCTTTTACCCATTCCTATGAGGTGATACTATGTTTTTAATGATTCTCATATTTTGAAAATCCAAATAGAGTATAGCAGGTTACTCTTAATGAGAATTATCTATATGGCTGTGAATGGACCGCTTCTATGAGAGTTTTCAAGGTTGAATTCTCGACAAACATTTATGAATATCAAGTGTGTCCTAGGACCATAATAGACACAACCGTAAGAATCCAATTGTACTTGGAAAGATTCCATGTGACAGCTGTTGTTTTGGTTTATATAAACGGTTGAACGATTTAAAACATCGAGTTCAATAGTTATCCAATAAATTCGATAGTCGTTCACAAAAGAATGCTCAAAGTCAAAAGCAACATTACTCTATACGGGATATTTCTTACTAAACTCTCAGAAAATCTGCATTTGTATAGCATTAAACGTAATGACAATTTTATTCATATGGAAAACGGTTGAAAATATTATTTTTCCAAACTTTGAGCCCCGGTTAATGTGGGCCCCGTTCTTCGATCGGGTCGGGCTCGCATACCATTGAGTTTATCTCAGTGAGGAGATTAAAATTGAATATTAAATTTGCAAAAAAAATATTTAAGAATTAATAAAAAATTGTGACCAAAGGTTGACACAGAATCTTTGAAGAATAATGACTGGCATCTAAGAGTTGTACATACAACTAAGAAATATTATTAACAAATCCTACTACAACATGTTAAAAGACACATCATAATTTATCATTCACATTATACTCCAATTATTATTCTGTTGAGCATTATATTTTGCATGTATTATTTAAATAATTTCATAGATTTAAAATTTATTTTGATCATAAATTCCAAATTTACAATTCGCATTTGAATATTTAGAATCTTAAAAAAAAAAAAAAATTGGGTTCCAAATGTCCTTTGGATCAGTGACCTCAAATCTATCAGCTGTCCGGTGACCGACGACAACAAAAGTTCCGAGTAAAGAAAGGGGGAGGGAGAGAACTAACTAAGATTTTTACATCTTTCGATCTTTTTCTCTCTTAATAATTGAACGCACTCCATCAGCGACATCGCGGGAATTAAAATTCGACGTTTGGGGGTCAAAAAAATTTTTTTGAAAAAGGGAGCCAAAATCTCCATGTAGTTTCATCCTTAAAAAAAATTTAAAATTTATTAAAAAAATTTAAAATTTATACATAAATTCCAAATATTTTTGAAATTTTAGAATTCCATGTAGTTTCATCCCTGCCTATGATCTATAATCATAAACCCATAACTTTCAATAAATACTTAGGCTACATTTGACCTACTTTTATTACCATATAAGTTTTTTACTTTATTTTTATTTTTTTGTTAGTTTTGTTTTTTAATTTTGTAGATTATTAACTCATTTTGAGATAAGAATCAGACAAATTAATAAAAATAAATTGAACTAAATTTGTAAAGTAGACCCAAAAAAATGGTCATGGTTCACTTATGATCCTAATAATTCAAGTGAATTATGAACATTAATTAAATTCAAGAAAAAAAATTTAGTTCAATTTCTAAGACTATAAAATTATTCTTTTAAAATGGTTAAAAATACATCCAAAAATTCGAATTGACAAAGCAGTTAATGGGTGCCAAATTGGCAATTTTCAAATGTTAGGGAAGTAAAGTGCCATAGTCCCTAATCACAGGAAGGCAATTTGCATTTTGACCTAATAACAACGTACAACTAGGATGACAACAAAGCGGATTAGTAGTGAATATCATTTGTCTTCGTTTCTGATTTCCGAGCTTATATCTAATCTTTGTCCCTACTCTAATTCTTGACAAAAAAAAATTTTACCCTCCAACTCCCATCCCGATCAAAAAATGAAAATCTCCTAATGGAGAACAGAGATTCAAAAAATTAAAAAGAAATTAAATTATCAATTACCTAAAATTTTAAATAATTTTTATTTTCATCAAAAATAAAATAAAAGGAAATAAATAAAATCATACATACTTAAAGTTCAACAACAACAACTAAAATAAATAATTAAAATAATCTATTTTTTAACAACTAAAATATTTATTTTTCAACAACTAAAATATTTAAAAACAATAACAATAACTAGATAAAATAAGAATAAAAGATAAATGAATAATAGGCTATCGAAATACGGAAGGGGGCAGGGGGAGACGGAGATCAAAAACGAAAATATTTATTCCTAAATATTATTTAATTTCTAAATTTTTTTTAAATTCATTCTCGAATTCTATCCAATCTCCAAAGAAAACTCTGACTTCTCGATCTATTCAAGATCGGGAAATTACCCTCCCTTTGTGCAACCAAATATCGGGGTATTAGTTTCGAGTAATTATTCTGTGAACTAGGGCACCGTGTAGTGACGCAAGACCACTAAATAATTTTTCTTAAGTTTGGGAATCCAAGCAATTGCTAATCAATCACGACATTGACACAAATTATTTTCAATAATAAAATAAAGGGTGAATTACACTGACTTTTTCTGAGGTTTATAACAAATAGAATGTCCCTTTGAGATATGTAAAATTACTTTGACCTCCCTTATTTTTTTAAACTATTATTCAGTTACCTTCTCTATCATAAAAACTTGTCAAACGTTATTAAATACGTTATTAAAACTTCAAGTTTAAAAATTTTGTTGACAAAACAAACTCTAACATAATTCTTATCATGTCCAAAATAGCTTATGTTAATTTAGACAGATTTTAAAACTCTGCTTGAATTTTGACTTTAGAAATACTTTAGAAAAATATAAAAAAATTATCATAGGTTATTTCGAACGCAATAAAAATTATGTTATAATTTATTTTGTTAAAAAAATTCTTGAACTTGAAATTTTAATAGCATAACTAATAATGTTTAACTAATTTTAACGGGAGATAATTGCATAATAATTTAAAAAGTGAGGGAGGTTAGAGTAATTTTAAAAACCTTAGGGAAAACATTGTACTTTTTATAAACCTCAGGGGAGATCATTGTAATTCACCCTAAAATAAATAATTCCAGTTGTTCAATAAATAATAAGAATGTGAAAACAAACTAACCTACTTGAGCTCATGCGATCCAATTCGCGTTCACACATCATTGTTCAATTCAAAATCGAAACAGTCAAAACTTGAACGCAATTTGAAGCCCATTAATTTTATTAGCTTTGACGTACTCATTTTAATATGCTTATATCATCTTCGATTCGTTCTCGTTTCGATACAACTTAATATTATTTTTTTTACATTAACTTGAGATTGGTTCAAATGATTTAAAAAATGTCAAATGTAAACATAAATAAACTCGCTAAAGTTCGAAGCAAAACTTAAATGACTCATTCCTTTATCTCAATTTAGCTCAACTCGACTAGTTAACAACTCAATAAAAAATTCCCATTAGACTACTATCAAACTATCACTATCCTGATGTTATCAAATCATTAATAAGAACCTCTACTCATTCTAATAATGGTAAATTATGAAAATGACTAATCGAAAAAGTGGAGGACCAGCCAACTAACATTCTTCCCCATAACATGCCAGATTTCATGGATTAGGTGCAAATATAAGTCTACAAATATAGACTAGGATAAAGATGTGATCAGAATCATTTGATATAAATAGAGTCTTTTAAAATAATGTGAACCTCATATGCATCATACTGTAATGGCCTGCTCCTGTCTTCTACAATATTGTTAGCTTTGGTCGCTCAAACGCCATAGACTTCTCAGTAGATCACACATACATTGTTGTAGGATGAGCACGTGCTCCTTTCATGACATTAAAAAATCTTATACAAGGTAGGATCTTGATTTACTATATATGGCACTTTATTTACATCCACCAAGCGTTGTAAGACCTTAACTATCTATTCAAACATTCACCACGACTCTTTTTTTTAAACGTTCGACCTCACAGTTGACATTACACAATTTGATTGGGGTGTCACATACAATTTTATGTATTTTAAAATTGTATTTGTAGACTTTATGGAAGGAAAAGGATAACAAAGTATGAGTCGACCGAAGAAGGGAAAAAAATAAAGTAGAGAGAGGAGAGAGAATAAAAAAGTAGTGCAACTTGGATCCTTTAGCGTAAGCGTTGAAAATGGAATTTGAAAAGGTGATGAAAATAAGTGGCTGAGGACAGAGAAGGTTATATATGGGAAATTGGAATCAATGTTTTTGGGTTATTGTTTGGACCATTGGATTTCGCTATGGTACACAGACTTTTTTACATAGATTGGACATAGATGTGTTCGGTACTGTTAGATGCATATAGGAATTTTGAATTATTAAGGGCCCTACGTACATCCAACGGTATCAGACACTTCTGTATCCATAAGGTCTGTATTCGTAGCATTGTTCTTTGACTTTTTGTACGACAGGAATTTTGGCATATTCAGCAGCAAGTTGCACGTTTTCGCATTGACGGGCCGAACGGTGGACGGTGGAGTCAGCCTAGTGGATAGTGATAAGTTGGGCCAAGCGTTAAAGTCTAGTCCGTGGAAAATCAAGCTAGTACCTTGTGGCCCACACGATTTGGACTAGGCCCACTGAGGTTGAGTAGTCCAGTCTGTGCCACGTGGATGCCTGAGTGGCATTGCTCAACCAGTGGCTGAGATCCACGTGGCGCTCATTTACATTGTGCACGACAAATTGAGAAGACTTGAATCAAAATGAAATGATAACATGTACATGAAGGCACTACGTTAACACGAGATGTTTAAAAGCCAAATCACCCATGCTATATAAAATACAAGACAAATGAAATGTTTATTCCGCGTATTCCCTTACTATCCGCTGATACATATTGTCTAAATATTGCAAATGAAATCTTTCAACCTTTGTGTGGCAATGTGGGATATAGAGATGTTATGATATAATTAACCAAGTTACACCTCATTCTACAAGCTCAAGTTAAAACTCAACCAAGCCAACTAAGATCACCAAATCCAAGCTTACTTTAGAATGGGAATAGAAAAGGGGATATCCCTACTATATCTAAGCACCTAAACTGGATGGAAAATTGACAAACGAGGAGGTCTTCTTGGTTCTCCCCTCATAGTCTTCTCGGCTCCTCAGGAGGAATTCTTTTTGGCCATAATAGTGTTTGGATCTCCGATGAGGACCTACCTTCCCTGCTCGGGTAGGGGCCCAAAGTGGGTAAGACAGAAGCATGCAAAGGCAGATTCTTAGTAAGATTGAGCTATTTGAACGCAACCCAGATGAGATAGAATTCTTATGATAAGAACCCCGGAATGGCCGAAACATACGTC
>JABCMJ010035659.1:0-13182 GCA_014822125.1 Arbutus unedo | reverse complement strand
GCTTTGCAATTTCGTTCAACTCTATTTTGTTTGAAGTTTGAACCTATCGGAATATAGTTTTTCGTTCACGTATAATTTTATTCGACAATTCCCTGTACCTGTATCCTAGTGTATATCCATACCAGCGTATCCTCTGCTTTTTGACTTGAGGTGCTCGGGCCTTAGATATACACCTGCGCCCAATACACGGCCCCCCGTCCGTGTAATGTAGATTTTAGGCATCTTGAAGTTTTCAATGTTGCATTGCAGTCTTGTTGCACAGTAGAAGAAATTTCATCAGTCGCCTTGTCTGCCCACTGAGGTTGACGCCCTGTGTCAGCAATGGTACAGAGCCAAGAGGAGTGTGGGCGGCCCCCTAGGTCCCCAGGAGAATGCATATTTTGAGCAAGATGGGCTCTATCTATCTGGATGAGGAGCAGCTGGGGCACTAGTAAGAAAAACAGCTCCTAGATATGGAGAATTTCTGCCCTTTCATTAACATTCTTGATGAAGGGCGATTTAGCTCTCACAGCTACATGTTATGACTTACGAGTACAAATGGGCCTGTTAATGCTGGGATGCTCACTGAAGTCCTAGAATCGAGATGTGGCAGGCTTACACTCTTACAAGATTAAGGCTTTAACTAAATGAGAATCTTGTCATGATATTCTTCTCTAATGACTCAATTGAGGACTTAATTATGTTAAACTGGAGCACAAAAAAAAAAAAAAAGAAGAAAAAAGTTGACATTCCACCTTGGCATTTGAACCAACTATGAAAAGTGGATGGTTTGTGTTGGAGTTTCTATGAATCTTTCTTTTTGTTTGCATCTTTATTTGAGCTCTTCATCTTTTCTCATTATTTGGGTGGTAACTTGCTATCCTTTTATTTGAAGATCTCCTCTCTACCAACAGTTAGTTTATCTTGAGCCTATTTAGAGTCTCAGGTGCATTTATAAAAGAGTAATGTTGTATTGTTTGAATTCTATTCATTCTCATCTTTTCGTTGTGGTGATACTCTTTTAAAAAAGAAATGATGAATCCTGCCATTGTTGGTTGAAGGTTGATTTGAACAAAATGCTTTGAATAGTTCATGAATTTTAAAATATAGGATAAACTCGATACCAAATTGAATCACTGTCATGTTCCGGTTGGACATTCTAAGTTTTTTTCCCAATTTTCTTTTCTATTTGGGTGAGCTTCCCAATTATTTGTGCTCCCTTGCTCATTGATTTGAGATTTGGTTTTTTTGGATGAAAAATTAGGTTGTTAGGCTCTGTGCAAAATCAAGGGAAGCCGTAAGTTCCCCTGTTGAGCATTTAACACTTCATTATCAGGTTTGTCCACTTGTTAGTTGTTTCAAATCTTATGTAGCCTATTGCTTTTTATTGCTTCTTGCTTGAGCATTATGTCTCTTTACCTTTTTTCACTTCAGGTTCGTCACCTGGACACATCTGAAAAGAGTGAACTTCACAAGTTACAGCAACTGAAAGATGAACAAGGTGAGATTCAACGAGTTACTTGTGCTTTTGCGGTTTTTTGTTCTTTCTTTGAACTCGTTTATCAGGATAGCGTCTTTCTGGTCCTGAGGCATTGTACAGAAAATGCACATAAGCGATAACAAATAAACAAGGGCAAATTACATAAAAACCCCTCCATCTTTCACTCGGTATCAGTAGACCTCCTTAATCTTCCAATAATCACAATGTCCCCTTGATCTTCTCAAAAGCCACAATAGACTTCTTTTGGATGGATGCTGTTACGAAAGAAGATGGTAAGAAGTCATGTGCTCCTCACATGACCTTGTATTGTCTCTAATGCCCCCTAAATTAGGCTTTTCAAATTGCACTTGGGGATTCTTCTCCAAATCTGTTTCCATACAAATCCATGCTAGAACTTTATGTCAATGAACTTAAGATGCAACGCTGCAACCGAATTGCATATAAAAATTTGAAGAAAATAGAATTCTTACCCATAAAAGGGAAATAGAGAGAATCCCCTCAAGAAATTGGGAGATAATAATATTTATATATGTACACAAATGGTATGTATATGCAACCTTGAGGTGCTGGAGGAAGGTGGGTTTGGTGTTGCTGTGTTTTCTTTTGGGATGATGATGATGATGTGAGAGAGAGTGAGAGAGAGATGATGAGAGCATCCTTCTCTTTCATTAACTGTTTAAAATCCTTCAATGAAATCTTTGTTTTTATTTTCCCTTTTCGTCAGGTCTAGTAGGAGAGCCACAAAAAAACAAAAGAGAAAGAAAATGTAACCAGACACGTCAAAAACTTAGAAAATGAGTTAGGAGTGGTCTAAGTATTGGAGGTGCTTGAGTTCACCAAGCTCTGGACCCAAAGAGCCAGAAATATTTGAATTGCCCAAATCCCTGAAATAAAAAATCAACACATCACAAATTACAGAACAAACAAAAAATTGAGAGAGAGTGCGCTTCTCAAAGCATGCATAATGTTTCCTGCAAATCAAAAACAGAAAAACCATAGTGGTAGTAGGTAGATTAGCTGGGCAAGGTTGGAAATTTTGAGAAAATTGAATTGAAAGCCCTAACTAGAATAAAGAAAACAGAGAAATAAATGGCCACTGGGTTTGCGATCCCTTCAGAATCATATGGATCTCACAGCTTGGTTTATGTTTTCTTTTTCTTGTCAGGGGACATTTATGCAATATACTGATTTCGTTAACGTAATTAGTCTATTTTGACATTTTAGAAGATCATGGGCGACATTGTGATGATTGGAAGATTAAGGAAGTTTATTGATATGGAGTGATAGATGGAAGGGTTTTTATGTAAATTACCCATGAGCAAAAGACATGAGATGCTAGATATCTTCTCAACGAGCATAAATAATGCCTTACTAACCAACCTATGTTAGTACCTTCTTCCATGTAAAGATTTGGCTCACCAAAAATCGGATATGTGATGATAACAAAGTGTGGCTTTGGAAGCATCTCAGCATTTATGTTTTCTTTGATCAGTGACAATGGAAAATTATCAATTAGGAAAGAAGTGAGAGAAAAACAAGGAGATGAGAAGTCTATCAAAAAGAGAAGGAAAAAAATTTGAAAGCGAAAATAGTATGTCTTACACACAGCATATGAATCCATGAAAATATTGATTAAGACTTCTTGTCCAAAGAGGGTGAATCAAAACCCAAGAAGCAGCTAAGTAACGAAATTTATATCGCAAAACCCCTGGATTTTCAAAATTTCTCAAACACCTTACATTCCTTTTGGACCATGCTACTGAAAGGACCACACGATCAACAGATCTCTAGTAAGCACAAGCTTAGGCATTAAAACCAAACCTTTACGGTCAATGCATATCATATGACATAAGGTCACAAGAAGGTATTGCCCATGTTAATCTGTTGACTTTTTGTTGTATCTTTGACTAATGTAATGCATGTTTGGTTGTCCCTGTCAAAAGCAATTTATCAGTCCATGCTTAGCTTCAACTGTATTTGAGTTTGTTATGACTTGCAGGCCATGCAGCTTCTCTCAATTATTTCCACAAGTGTAAAACAGTTACAGATGAATTTGGTGTTTTTAACTAACATATTGAGTGTTCTGGAAGGCATGTTTCTTTCTTGGGTTACTAACAGTTTTGGTCCTTGGAGAACTACAAATTGATGCCTTCTCTCATACAAGGTAGCTTTTAATGGCACTTGTGATAAACTTTTACTTGACGATGATCTAAGAACGTACTTCCATAGCCCACCATCGCCATGTAACTGAAAGAAGCTGAAACATTTTCTTTAGCTTGTTAGGTGGCAATTTGTGGGAGGGAGTTTCTCATCTTGGCGGTTGAATCTCAATCACTTCACCGGTCCACATTCCATTAGAAGGCTGGGTTTTCAACTTTTTGGAACCTATCATATGGCTTCTTTGCTGAACAAGTTCTAGATCTTGTTTTACTGAAATAGGTTTGGTTGCCAAATTGTACTGTGTTTTTAGGGCATGTTATAGGATCAAGTAGTCATTTTCTGCTTCCGAAATTGTGGTGTTAGGCTAACCTTTGAATGGATCTCTCGTGCGATCGAGCAAGCATGCACACCCATACTCCTATAATCCATATTACGTGTAAGAAACTGCTACTACTAACACGACACTAATATTTGTTTTCGTGTGGCTGAGTATTTGAACTTAGATTGTTACATGTCATGACCTGGATTCTGTCTCGAAGGGAGATTCTAATATATGTTACTTCCACAGGAGAATTATCTAGCAGTGATGAAAAAAAATATAAAGCTCTGAAGCGAGCAACAGAGAGGGAGATATCTCAGAGTGCTGATGTCATTTGTTGTACATGTGTCGGTGCTGGCGATCCTCGACTGACTAATTTTAGATTCCGCCAGGTTAGTTGTGAGAACTGTTTGCAGTCAATAGAGGAGTGCCGAGCTTTTCAGTTATGGTTAAAATATCTTTTGAACTGTTTATAGGTCCTTATTGATGAATCTACACAATCAACAGAGCCCGAGTGTCTTATTCCCTTAGTTCTTGGAGCGAAGCAGGTAGTTGTTGAAACCATTCTTTACATTATTTTTTTCCAGTTTATTTTTTCTGCATCTTTTTCTAACACGTGTGCTCTTTTAGGTGGTTCTTGTTGGTGACCATTGCCAGCTTGGCCCTGTAATAATGTGCAAGAAAGCAGCTCGTGCTGGGCTCGCCCAGTCTCTGTTTGAACGCCTAGTTCTACTTGGTGTGAAACCAATCAGATTGCAGGTGAATATTCTTTTTCTTTTGTGTCAGTTTGTGTGTATTTGCATGTCACATGTAATGGAACTCCTGTTTGTCCCTTAATTCATATATTTTACATACACATGTACACTACTCCATTACTATTATTTTTCTTCTGGAATTATGACTTGTGATAGGTTGCGAATGTTAGATCTCCACTTTTTCTCAAAAGCTCAAGTTACGTGCACACTCACGTGCAACCCTGTCTTGCACGTTGAGATCCAAACACCATGCATAGAAATTGACAAAAAATGAATGAGAGAAGCGGAATGCAAATGGTGAGTCTTGAACCCGAGACTCCCAGCTTGAGCTTTGATATCACATTAAAGAGCTTAAGCTGTTGGAAAATGGGCCTAGCACTGTATATCAACCTATCTAACCACTTGAAGATCGACATTCTTTGATAGCACATTCCTATGGCTGTGTTGATGTGACTGGCATATGATGTTCCTCTCTTTCTCCTTCTCTTCATCAGCTTTCATATTGGAATAAGGTCCAGTTTTGTAACCTTAGTTGTTGGTTTCTATTATTGGCACAAGCATATGTAGTTGGCCTAGTGACTGTATTTACCTTCCTGCATTATATACCAACATATTTTCCTGTTTCATTCCAGTATAGTGTGTGCCAAGGCAATGTATTTTTTATGGTCGTGTGCATATTTCTCTTTAATCGCAATTGCTAATTTGCTTTTAATTTAGTACTATAAATGTTATGATATTTTGCTTTCCATATGCCCTTGATTATGTGCTCAATATAGTCCTGCTATTGCTTATGCGGCAAGACTCTTCTGAGGTGAAGGAAAGAGTGTTCTGGATTGTACCCTCTGTTCTCTCAGTTGTCACTGTACTCTGCTGAAATTGTTTCTGCATATTTTCTTCTTCGCCAGAGATGCGGCGGCGGTGACTTTTTGTCTCTTGTACTGTTGAATTCCAGGTTCAATACCGTATGCATCCAGCACTTTCGGAATTCCCTTCTAACAGCTTTTACGAAGGTACACTTCAAAATGGGGTGACAATTAATGAAAGGCAATCACCAGGCATTGATTTTCCTTGGCCTGTACCAAATCGTCCAATGTTCTTTTATGTTCAGGTATGATGTTTTTATCTCAGGAGCTTTTGGGGTCCAGTAGATGATTTTTACCATTATAAGTTTCGAGTCTCTCGACCAAATGCTTATTTGCTCATGCGGAAAATACTCAATGTTTCACCTGATTTTCTCTTTGAGACTTTTTTGACAATTTTTTAGCAGGAACAGTCAGTGGATATTTTTTATGAACTGCTACCAGCCTTGTCTCTGTCATTTCTATCAATTCACAGTGCTCCCAAAATTTATTATGAGGCTCTAATGTCTTGTAGATGGGACAAGAGGAGATAAGTGCTAGTGGAACATCCTATCTGAACCGGACTGAGGCTTCTAATGTCGAAAAAATTGTGACTACCTTTTTAAGGAGTGGTGTTGTTCCTAGTCAGGTGTGCCTATTGATCTTCATAGCATCTTGCTGGTGTGTCTAATTTTATAATCATGTTTGATTCAACCTGTTACAGATTGGGGTCATTACACCATATGAGGGACAACGAGCTTATATTGTGAACTATATGTCAAGAAATGGCGCTCTCAGACAGCAACTTTACAAGGAAATTGAGGTACTATTTACATATGGCTCATGATTACTGTGGTATTAGATCATTTTTCGGTAATTCTATTGTTGTATCTAACAGGTTGCAAGTGTAGATTCATTCCAAGGAAGGGAGAAAGATTACATTATTTTGTCTTGTGTGAGGAGTAACGAACATCAGGTTGGTTGATGTCTTTTGGACTGTCTTTTTCTTTGCTTACAGTTTTCTTGTAGAAAGTCTGGATACTGCAGTGTTATCAACATAAGTAATAAACCTGCTCCTCCCCTTAACAACCTAAACTTTAATGAGTTGGTGGTTAACAATGTAATATGTTATCAGAGTAGGCATTATATGCAATACGAGTTGGTGCTTTATAGCTTGTCTGGCGTGCCTGGTGTTATCAAACTTAATTAATGAAAGCTTCACCAATATATTCAGATTTAAGCACACAAAGATATTGTCAGACATTGGCCGTTGTGTTCTCCATGATGGCCTTTGTTTTCAGCTTGAATTTGTTTCGTGCTTGACAGCGGGCTCTCCTTTTCCCAGGGTATTGGATTCCTTAACGATCCACGGAGGCTTAATGTTGCACTCACCCGTGCCCGTTACGGTATTGTCATTCTGGGGAACCCTAAAGTTCTAAGCAAGCAGCCACTGTGGAATGGTTTATTAACACACTACAAGGTATCCACATTGCTTGATTTCTATATTGTTGGACATTAATTAAGTGTTTGTGAGTCTTCCTGGCTGAGCTGAATTGTATTTTGGTTGTCATGTTGACCGATTGATATATTTGATGATATTATTGCACATGTTATGGGTTCTAATGTTGGGCCTTGAATTTTGCACTAGTCAACTCATCCTGCATGTTGAGTTTCCTGCTAGAAGGCTCTAAGAATGACCTAATTGGGCTTGAGTTAGCATTCTAATGTTAGGATCATAAATTACCTGGCTAGCTATTAATTGGTTCTCCCTCCCTCTCTTCTTCCTTTTTTTATTTTTTTCATTTCTTAAGGAGCATGAGTGCTTGGTGGAGGGGCCTTTGAATAACTTAAAACAGAGCATGGTTCAGTTTCAAAAGCCTAAAAAGGTATGGCAGTGAGTGAATTTTATTTTGTTTCGGTATTCGATTGTGAATCACGTTGAGGGTAATAAACTCATGGTTGGCATGGTGCAGATGTACAATGACCGCAGACTTTTCTTTGGTGGTGGGCCTGGAATTGTGCCTGATGCTTTTGGGCCTGTTGCCTCGTCAAGCCCAAATTCTGAGAGGAGAAACGGTCGTCCAAGGGGTATGTTGTGTCAAATCAATGAGATGGAACATACTTGTTCTCTGCAAAAATGTCACCCATTTCTGTTTTTATCGGTTCAGGATATAATTCTGTGCTTTCTCTCATCTTTTTTTGTCGCTGTTTTATTGGACACTTCTTCCAATTGCTCATGAACAACAGTTTTTTTCTTTTCTTTTTGGAAAACAGGTTCTTATATGCCATCTGGCCCACCCAATGGTACCAATAAGCCTGGGCTATATCCTGCTGGTTATCCTATGCCGAGGGTTCCTCTTCCAGCATATCATGGGGCCCAACTTTCACAACCATATGCTATTCCAACTCGTGGAGCTGTTCATGGGCCTGTTGGAGCTGTTCCTCATGGCCCACAACCTGGCAACAGGGGTTTTGGGGCTGGGCGTGGCAGTTCTGGTACTCCCATAGGCAGTCATCTTTCGCACCAGCAAGCCTCCAGACAACCAATTGGAAATCTGGGGCCCACTTTCAACTTCCCTCCCTTGGAGAATACAAACAGCCAGCCTTCTGTTGGTGGGCCATTATCACAGCCTGGGTTTATATCTAATGTTCGTATCATTTAACTGTTGTAAGGTTATTTCATTCTTCACTGGCGTGGTTTGAGTAATGAGTTCTCTTTTATGTATACCGCAGATGACAGTCCAAGGATCAAGCCAGACATTTCAGGATGGTTTCTCTATGGGTGGCATGTCTCAGGTATTTTGTTTGGTGAATGTCGACATTGTTTGTAGAATTGGTTGTTTTCAGTTTATTGCAAACCTGTGTTTTAACCGCAAAACAGGATTTCTTGGGCGACGATTTCAAAAGTCAAGGATCACATGTTCCATATGCTGACTTCTCCACACAGGTAAAATGGTGGTTGGGATTTGAAACTATTGTCTCCTAATTTTTTTGGTCTTTTTTCCTTGTTGAAAGAACTTTCTAGGATGACCAATTTGGAAAGCACAGTGCACTTTTTCTTGATTAGTGATATCCTTCAGCAATTTTAGATGTTGATGTGTAACACGTCTTACTACCTTAAATGCAGGCTTCTCAGAGTGGATATGCTGTTGATTATGTTACACAAGGAGCCCATGCTGGGTTCCCAGGAAGCTTTCTAAACCAGAATTCCCAGGCTGGATATTCTCGTTTTGGTTCTGGAAACGATTTCATGTCTCAGGTAGGTGTAATGATTCTTTTTTTTTCTTGGGAAAAGCACTTCATCTCCCAGAATTCGAAATACATGCAAACCACACTGACGTGAGGACTAAACTATAGAATTAGATTTGGTATGGAAAATACTCAAAAGACTGTTACACCTTCAACGTTGTTCCTCTTCCGTATTCCTCCCTATCCATCCCCACCATGGCCACCTATTTATTAAACCCATTTCCACCACCCAGTTCAACTGCCCCAATAGCATCAGTCATTGCATATATAACACGTGTATATGAAATAAAAAAAGGTTACACATAATGGTTAACTTTTGAAGGTGAAAGAATTTAGAAGAGTGTAACCTTCCACGAGATCGTGACTGACTGATGCTAACCAATCTGCTATAAGTGTTCAATCCTAAATTTCTGATCTCAACAGCTTAGAACTTTTGGCTGCAGCACTTATACAGTCGTATACACACAAAAGGTATATACATACCAACCCACTGGTGCAGACGTTCATGGTTGTCATACCACTTAGGAGGTCAAATTTGAGGAAACAGAAGCTAGGATTTTGGAGGATATGAGATGAGTCAAGGGAGGATAGTAGCACGGGAGGGGCGGCTGCTGCTGCTACTGCTTGGTTTTGGTTTTCATTGGTTTAGGTTTTTTCTCTAGTAAAAGATGAAGATGCCAAGGGCATGATTGTCCTTGTGCAGTAGGGGCTTATTTTGAACTTCAACATTCTTTCACGTTGACTCTCAAACCATGTGTGCACGGATTTCATCAAATTAGGAATTTGTACAGTACCGCGTTGGTCCCAAAGCACGAGTACGGTGTATGGCATAGTTCTAAATGACTGAGAGGTAAAGTGCTCTAGGGCCAAACCCCCATACCTATCTAGGAGGTCACCAGTGATGGTTATATTTTACATTTTTTTCTCTACTCGGATTTTGATTTTGGATCTCAGTTTATTAAATTGTTGTTACAGGACTACATGGCTCATGGATCCCAGGGTCTTTTTACACAAGTTGGATTCAATGATCCCCTGCAAGATGATGCTTCCCAAAGCCACTTTGGTGTGGCCAATGCCAATGCACTTCAGTCTCAGGTTTCCATCTTTTTCCCCACTCTTTTTTTTGGTATATTGGAGGCTGTAGCCTGGGGAGGGAGAATCTTGCCTATGCAAGACTTGAACCCTTGATCTCCTTGGAATGTGGATTCTGGCCAACTGAGCACGCTCCAGTAGGCCAGTTGGTTCATCTTTTTCCTTTTTTTTGGCTGATGGAGAAACTCTGGAAAATACTAAATGGCCAAACTTGGGAATAATATGCACCAAGCGATTTGTGTATGGTTGGATCTGCTTGACTTTTATCCTTGGTCTTTCTTTACCGGATCTTTGGAAGGCTTGAATTTCGTCCTTTCCCCTAGCTTATTTGTAAGAGCTTCTCCAATGGATTGCTTTGATATAAATTGGCATGAAGCTCCAAATATGCGCTTCAACAGATCTGGTATTTTGGCTGCTATAATTAGTTGAACCTTAGCTGTAGCTAAATTTTGCCAAAGACCTCTCTCTCTCTCTCTCACACACACACACACGCGATAGGCCTACAAAGTACCATTAGCGTTTGACTTTCTGATAAGAAAATAGAAGACATAACTATAGTACCATGGGAATTAACATTGTGAAAATGTAAACTGTTCATTGCCAATTTTAAGTCTAGCTAGCCATGTTGTTAATCAAAAAATGGAGATGCTCTAAATATGTGTTTGTTGATTGTTAACATTGTCCAGTTTCGAATTTAACTGTATAAATGGACATGTTCTAATATGTTCTCCAGTTTTCAAAGTATCAAATATTTTCTGCTTTGTTTGTAGGGTTTGATGAATCCACTATATTCCCAGCCCTTCGCCCGCTACAATACACAGCCAATGAACTTGCAAGCTACACAGCAACAGCAACAGCAACAGCAGCAGTCACAGCAGGGCCAAACCTCCCAAAATCAGAAACTTCACTAGAATGGTTGATATCTAATGTTTCATTTACTACAATGGGTTATAGTCTTCTCACCAGGCAACTTGATTTGTCCTGCCTTGCGGGCCTTCCTTGAATATGAAAGGTTTGCCAATAATTGAGGCTTTATCATTATGTGATAGCACAACATATTATAAGATGTTTCCAAGTGTGGAATCAGAATGTTTTGGTTGGGAAGAAGGCTCTGGTTTTCGGAGGGAACACGGGCGGGCACATTCAGGTTTGTCAAAGAAACAATAACCCAATTATCTTCGTGAAGTTTTGTATTGATGTGGAGCACAAGAAATCGTTTTTGGGAGAGCATTGCGGATCATTGCATGGATTGGATTGTCAGAAGGGTTGGGATATTGAGAAGCAGAGCAATATGGCCATTTTACACGCAGAAGAGCTTGACCACTGTTAATTATTGTGCAGTATGCAGGAAAATTTCACCTTACCCTTTCAGATCTCCATGACATGTAATTATACTCTGATTAACTATTAAGACCCCAATCGAAATGCATCTATTTGTCTCAATACACTATGGGGATGGTGAGAAGTGAGATTTTATTGCTAAAGAGACGACATGTTAATAGGTGTTTTTAGTGGGATTATTGCTACCCTAGTGTACATGTGTGATACTTATCTAAGATGAAATTAAAAATTTCCTCTGAGAATTTTTTTTGCATTAGTGCATTGGTTTCTTTTGGTATTCTAGCATTTTAAAATGACAAGTATTAACTGAGCCATGTTCCGAGTATTTTGATTTTTCTGAGCTGCTAATTGATCAGAGAATTCAGAGCTTCTATAAAGTTGCCAATTGTCTTGATTTTAGTTCGGCTGTCTTTTATTGATTATTGTGATTAATTTTTCATGAATTAGTTGCGTATTTTGATTTGATTTCTGAAGGCGAGACAATGAAATCCCATAACCGTACTGATAAACCACCGAAATGGAAAGAGTAATTTTAGGGACACAAATGTTCCGGACACATTTGAAATTGTTGAATGCACGTAAGACCATTAATCATTTGTGGATTTTATGTGCATTCAACGGTTCCAAATACATCTGTATCTGAATGTCTATGTTTTTAGATTTTATGATAAATTTCAGTCTCTATTGGTGAAGCTCTGCTCTTTTCTTGCATTTTCATTAACACAAATGTGTTCGGATACATTTGGACACAGATTTGTCTGAAATCGTTGGATACACATGGGGTGTAAACACACACTAACGGTGAGGTCCAATACAAGAACTTAGAAGAACACATTCACGAGCCAGGATAACAAAAGTTGTAGAACGAGCAGGGTTGACATTTTGTAGTTGTTTAATCAAACGCCACTGGTAGCAGTTAGATACAAACTTCTTCGAGCAATAAAACAAGAGAATAAGTTTCAATGTTCTATTTGTGTTTGTTCCAAATAGATCCTAGAAGAAGCAACAAATCTTACAAAAAGGGATGCTTGATGAACTCTGAGAAGGTTACACCCAAAAACACTGCATGTGGGTAGAGTGAGCAAGAAACCATAGATCAAAAAACAAAGAGGCTGCAATTGTTGGAAAGTCCTTATTCCTTAATGCTTCTCAGTTGTTGAAAAAGAGAGTAGTCATTTGTGTGAATATTTGTATGTAACTATATGTAAGAAATGCGTGTTAACAACCCAACTCACTGCCTCAATAATTGGAATAATAGCAGCACAATCCGTCTTCTGAAAATAGAGCCCTAGAGTTGACCTTAAGGTCACTCCCATACCAAATTTCTTGAGTTGCAAAATAAAGGCATCAGTACAACAACAAAAAATCGAAAATAGGCTCATCAACAGAGCAAAAACATGGGTTTACATGGTATGTGAAAGCATTGGATAAAGTCTGATCCTCCCTTGAATCACTTGTATAAGAACCTGATGAAGTGAAACTGGTTGATTTGAGATACGTAAAGGCTTGTATTATCAATTGACTGAAATAATTTGCATCAATAATGACCTGAATGGGAGATGGAAACGAAACCAAAGACATGTTGTTTCTACAACAATACAAATAGCCTGTGAGAAAATACAAGTGATTTTGGAGAAGATGAAGGGGTTGAACGAATGAGAATCCCAGGTCTGCACCACACCAAATTGGCATCACAAAATCTCATTGAATGAAAAGATGAACCAGGCTTTTTGAGTTTTGCTTAAATAATCTTCAATCTTGTGCGACAACTCAGAAAACAGTGAACTAAGTTTAGGAATTCTAGAGGAGCTGCCAATGAAAAAATCCTCTTATATCTAGCAAAAGATTACAATTAATAAGATATGATAATTGATGAAAACTATTGGTAATGACACTCATTAACCAGTCTCTCAAAAACAGGCAATTACTTGATCAGAATAGAAAGAG
>JABCMJ010035658.1:0-16853 GCA_014822125.1 Arbutus unedo | reverse complement strand
CTGAACCGTTCGTTGCCGAAACGGACGGCCAGATGGGCTCACTACACGCATGTAGTGAGCCACTCACTACAGGGCCCCCATGTCCTTATACTAGACCGTTAGAGGTCGTTTGAGTATGAAAAACACTAGAAGTATCTCAAACTCCATTGATTTATAGTCTTCTAGACTTTATGCAAGCTCAAAGGTCCAAATATTACAGACCAACCAAATCCTCAACGAATTCCTCACGATTGAAGTTTTCAAAGAAGGGTTTCAGGCGTTAGCCATTCACCTTGAAACAAATTCCATTCTTGGAGTTCTCAATCTCAACCGCTCCTTGGGGGTAGACGATTTTCACAAAATATGAACCCATCCATCGGGATCTTAGTTTTTTAGGAAAAAAATGAAGCCTAGAATTATACAATAATACGTTTTGACTAGGGACAAAGGTCTTGCGAACAATATTCTTGTCACGAAAGGCCTGAACCTTAGATTTGTAAATATGGGCATTATCGTATGCGTCCCTCCGAATTTTTTCAAACTCATCTAATTGGAGTTTCCTATGGACACCGGCTTCGAACATGCAAAAATTCAACTGTTTCATTTCCTCGTAAGCCTTGTGTTTCATTTCCATTAGTAAGTGGCAAGTTTTGCCATTTACCAAGCAATAGGGTGTGTCACTCCAATTTTAAACATATAAATAATACAAATCTTTTAAGAAAATCTCACAATTCTCACCAACAAGTCCAAAAAATCCCATTCACGATCGATTATCTAATCAGAGTTTAAAATGTATTCTAGCTCAAAAGGGAATAATCCCGTCCGATTATATAAAAATGTCATATCCAACTATTTAAAGATACATTGTTTGATCATAAAAGTAGACAAAGGATGTATAAATTTCATAAAATCTTTCAAAATAATTCACAAGATACTACATGAAGTCTATCAATGTAACTTTCCAAAATGATGCATCATCTCATGGACTTCAAGCACTACATGCTAAACTCCCAATAGGGTATCTGAAAAGGATAGGGTAAGCTACACAATCCAGTAGGAATATCTACACTAATATTATGAACATGTGAGGTGAATTGGCATGCAATACAATATTATATGATAACAAGTATAATCTTAGGATACTATATCAAAAGATGCATGCTCAATATATACCCATGACATTATTTCTATTTCCATTATTAACATGTCGTTATTCATTATCATATTATTCATCTCTTAAGCTTTGCCCGGGTTGTATAATAACATGAAAACATGATCACCATGCACAATTTCAACGGAAGCCAACGATCTCATATGTACTCCTAGCGCACTCCTGAATGACGCTAGACCAAGTAATACTACCTGAGCATGATCAAGTGCATAACACAAAGGAAGTAATAGAATAATGTCACAACAATCCATTAAAACCAAGTCATTCACCCATCCAACGCTTTAGCACACCACATGGTTCACGTGCTCCGTCAAAATATCATTGTCGCGTGTCATATTTGTCAATTTTTGGCATTTTTTAAAATGGGACCAGTACATTCTTAGCATTTCCGAAGTAATCTAGTACATAGAACAACATCTTATCATCATTTCATATGTCAACATTCATCAATGTATCCTATTCTAATTTCCATCGAATTTTTAAAGTCTCATAAGTATTTCTCACATTCAACCAATCAAAACAAGACTTAAGGTTCCATGCAATCCGGCAATCAACGAGAATGGACAATTCATACTCTAAAAGCGATACTCCAACTAAATAACATGAGAATAAGCAATTGACACCTAAAATAATCACTATGCACTAACACGTCATAACCAACAAACCCGCATCATGTCCATGCCAAATCCTCATTGTTAGGGTTTTATACTAAAAACCATGACTTTATGTAATGGATTAATATTTGTTTTGAAATATTTAAACAGTTATTCATTTTCTTGATGAGAATCTTTATAGGCAATGTCTGCATTATATCATATTGTAGTGTGCATGGGTGTCTCTTATTCTACATTGTAGATAATCTGGTGTGTAGAGTTTGCCTTACACGCAGAGGATCTGATTATCAGTTCTTGTAGAATGTAAGTCTTTAGTTCACAGTCTTAGGTGAAATTGAACACACCACCAGTAAGACTGTAACACAATGTTTCAGTAGGTCTGTCTTGACTACGAAAAATGGTATAATTTTAACTCACTGTGTTAGTACTCTTTGTGTGTATTGAACAAGACTACTTTGAGTTAATTGTATTTATACTGACATATACCTTCTGGTTATTATGAATGCTTCTGTTCTTAACCCAAAGACAATGAATGAATGTGTACATTTAATATTGTTGACTTTGATTCATTATAGAGTGAGGTCTTATGGGCCAATAGTCTTGATGAGTTGGGTCACAAAGTGTATGAAAACTGTTAATTATTAATACAATTCAAGTCCGCTTGTAGAGATTGATGATATCCTCTTGAAAAGGCTTATAAGTTTTGATTATGGAAACCCTATAAGTGAATATTAGTATCCGACATAATGATTAAGTTAAATGGAAGGTCTCAAAATTTTTATAGATGTTGATTAAATAAATTTTCAGTAATTTATTTTAATCAATGGGTATCTATAACCTTAACGTGGGAAGATAAATAAGTATTCAATAACATGGAGCTCGAAATATAATTTTAAAATATGGGAAGGGAATGCAATTATAATTTTGTAGTGTTATGAATTGTAATTTATATAATTTAGAACTAATCTAGGTTGGATTAAGATTTCCTAATTATATACGAAACCTAGCCCATACTTCTCTTGGGAGCCCCTATCATTGCCTATATATACACCGCTATACCTTCTAGGTCAGAAACAACTTAATACTCGAAATATTGAGAAAGGTTCTATGACAACAAGGAGATCACGATTTTGAGTCCACACTCAATTTGTGATCAAGGTGCAATAAGATTACAATAGAAGATCTCAAGGTAAATCGAGCAAAATTATTCCAGCCGTGATCAAAGTTCAATCAAGATCAAACCATGAAGATTGTTGAGATCAAACCAGAAAGATCGTGCGCCTAGTAGGGTTTCAAATTTTTTTAATTGTATAATTGTCCGCTTTCATCACTAGATCTCGAGAATCGATCCCCAGTAGTATCAAAGCTGGTTGTGATAACGCGTGTGGTTTATACAGACTATGTTGTCCACGTAAAAACAGAACGTAGTATTGTTGTGCTAATGTTAGTTTTGCATTTTCTCCTATCTCACTTTTATGATTGTGTGACAACAAGTTTTGGTGTGATTGGATCACACACTATTTTTATGTGTGGTTACGTATTTTTTTTATTACTAGTTTTAGGGTTTGTAATATTAGTACATAACATGTGAACTCCTATCATATGGAGCCTTAGGGTTTGATGTAATTATTTCAGTTTATTTACAGCGCATGTTTTCATTGATATAGCCTTGTGAACTCCTATTTGGAAACATAGAATCAATATGTAATAACAAATTCTGATGATCAAAGAAATTAGCGATTTTGGAGGGACGATGTGTTTCTGTTGAAGAAACAGTGCGTAGTTTCGAAGGGCGCTACCCCTAGACCTGCGAGCAGAAAGGGCTGCTCGAAACCCTTGAACCTCGGCGTCAGCATCATCTTCGCTTTGGAGGACAAGTCGACGGCAAAAATCAAGCCTATTTTGAAAACTGATGATTTGACCATAATAATTGGGATTCTTACTATGTTTGTGTTTCTTTATTCATATGTGATTGGTACTGCTTCCTTATTTAATTGTGGTTCCCTTATAATTTTGGAAAATATAGAATATTGACCTATATCTAGATCACTCACATGCAAATATTTTTATAACTCTCATGGAAAAATATTTTAACTAAAACTAAGTGGGAGAGAGAGTTTGTCGCGTACAAATCTCATGGTCTGCATCACTAGTTTGTAGATTATATGATTAATTTTGCGTGTTGGTTTTGAACCTGACCACATCGGACAAAATTAATTGTGGAATTATCGGTATAGGCTTCACTGGGATTGTTCTAAATTAATTATTGTGTGAATCATATCTCTATCTGAAATGATTCATTACGGAATAATTAATTTAGTGTAAGGTGATGTTGTACACTTAGCTATAAATAATAGTATACTATCTATCTGAGCTACTGCTATTATTTGTAGGACCAAAGTTAAGTTGACTATTTAATTTTGCTTAGCAATAATTTTTTTTTTGTCTAGATAGTGAAAATTAAAAAAGAATAGGCTTATCTGCACAAATGATAAAAATTAGTAGACCTTCCCATCGAAGGCATACTTTTCACGGTATGGCGGATTGCCAACGTTTTTCTTTAAATAGTTTGGTAAAGGGAACCAATATTTTAAATGAAATTTGAAAGTTTTTATTTGCCCTTCATAATTATTATTATTTGATTATCAGACTCAAGAATAGGATATTTCAATCCACTTTCTGTCATTCTCAAAGAAAACAAACTCATTGGACCTAATTATGTTAGACTGGAAAAGAAATTTGGATATAATGTTGATTGCTGAAGAGTACAAATATGTGTTCAGTTAGGATTCCCATAAAAACTTGATGAGGGAGAAGGACTTGTTTACTTCTTCACTATAGTGAGTTTCTTTCTTAAACTTGATGATAATTGGAATCATGAGTTGTTTTGATGTAGTGTGTGGGGCTATTGTTATGGATTAGCATGCAAATAACTTGTTTTGAGATTGATATCCATGGGACTTGTTTAATCACACTTGTTATATGCTTATGGGCTTTGTTTTGATGCAATTATATGGTTATGGTGTTCGGTTTTCTTAAACTTATTAAATGTTGCTGAGTTTGGACTCGTTGAGTATTGTTTATGCATGAGTTAGATAGTGGAGTATTGTTAGATGTGTAGGATTGATAAACAAGTATCTATGTCTTGGGTGTGGATACAACATAGAGGTACTGTGTCACAATACTTCGATTTAATTTCGTGGATGAAATTCTTTTAAGGAGGGGAGGATGTGAGAACCCGAAAAATTGCTTGTTTTATTTATGTACGAGACATTTATTAATGATATATATCATTGTGGAACATTGGTTTTGGGCTCGGGTAAGTTAGGACTTGACCCGGAGGTTTAGTTTTGTCAATTAGATGACAAGAGGGCATTTTAGCCATTTGGCCAACCCCATGTTTTTCCCAAAAAATAAGATTTTGGGAGAGTTGAGTTTAGTTTTTTTTAGAAAGCCAAGTTGAAGCTCTTCCTCTCTGTAAAACTCCTCTACCTTTTCTTTACCTATACTTGTAATCTAACTGACAGATTTTGAATTCCTTTAAGATATGGAGTGACCTACGCGTGCTTAACGTATATTCAGAAACGGATTGTTGATTCGAAGCTTAGGGAAGGAGGAATCAACACATAGAGGTCATCCAAGGCTAGGGTTCCAACATTCTTCTTCAAATTCATCATCTAGATCTTAAGGTAGGGATATAATACCTTATTTAGTCGTTTAAAGGTAGAAATTGGCTTTTGGTTCGTGTTCTTGAATTTACTAGAAAAACCCAAAAATCGACCAGACAGCTCAAGCGACCCCTAGCTCGCTCGAGCGACCTTTACAAATTTTGACACCACTCAAGCAGTTGTCAAGCAGCTTGTCAAGCAGTATTTTTCTACTCACTGGAAATTTTGAGCCGTTAGACTGCTCGAGCGGCCTTCAGCTCGCTCGTGCGACTTCCCCCGATTCTGTCAGTTTTTTATTATTGTTTTAGAAGGTTTTCTTTATGGTTTTGGGCCATAGTTAGATACTTTTCACTATATGTTTGAGGATTTATGCATGTTTAACCCATTATAAGCTTGTTAGGATGAACTATGTTGATATTCATGTTGTGGTTCGTTAAGTGTTTGACAATTGAACGGAAAGGTTATACGTAGACTTGTACTAGACTCCTTCAGAAATACTTGGAAGGTGCTAAATTCCTCCAAAAATGCTAGGAAAGCACTAGACTCCTCTGGATACTAGATTGCTCCCAGAATGCTAGGAATGTACTATAACTTTCGGGAACGTGTTTAGAAGATATCGATATTATTCGCGTTGTCAAGTTAGAATGAAGTCATTATTTGTTCTATGAGCTATCTTACCAACTGTTGAATTGTACATTTAGTTATATCTCTTTGAACTTGTTGCACCATATTCATTACATGAGTTAGTTCACTATATTTGATTGAGACCTTGTCCTCAACACGATGAATATTCATATTTAATATTAGTATCGATATTCCTACTAGGCTTGTAGCTCACCCATTCTTTATTTCAGGTACAAATCTTGCGCAGTAGATTGATGGACATGGCATGCTTGATTGTCTGTGCATCTTTTGTAGACTTTCACATGGAGTTATTCAACATCTTTTGACTTAGATTTTTGAGAGCTGTAATATAACTCTATTTTTGATCAAGGACAACTCATGATATAATCATTCGACTTTGTAACTCGTTAATGGCCAAATGGGGTATTGATGGCCTATTCTGAAATCGTTACTTCTATAAATTTCAGGTCTTCGTAGTTTCTATTTATTTTGGGTTATGGTTTGAGTACTTATGAGATATTATTTGAGTATGTGGTTTATCTGGATTTATTGAAATTTGAGGCGTGACATGCAGACAAGTGTGATGTAATCCCTTCATCGGTTAAGTAGTCCCTAAGCTCTCCCATGTGGTATTCGCCACCACGATTGGATAGTGCCTTGATACATTTTTTAAGATGCTTCTCCGTTTCTGCCTTATACTCTTTAAATTTGTTAAAGGTTTCGGACTTATGACGCATCAAATAAATTTACCTATACCTTGAATAATCATCAATAAAACTGATGAAATATTCAAAGCCAGGTTGCTTAGACGTTCATAGGTTCATACAAATCAGAGTGAATCAATTCTAATGTCTCTTTGGCTCTATACCCTTTGACCAAGAAGGGTCTTTTTGTCATTTCACCTTCTAAACAGGATTCATAGACTGGAAGTTCTTTTACTTCCAATGAACCCAATGGCCCATTTTGAACTAGTCTACAAATCCTTTTCAGATTAATATGATCTAACCGTAAATGCCAAAGATACGCGTGGTTCAATTCAAATGGTGTCTTTTTCTTACATGATATACTATTTGTATTATTCAATTCATTTAGTTGCAGTGTGGGAGAGATATGATTAATAATATAAAGATCTATCAATGAACTAGAATAGATAAAACGTTTATTAAACTTAATAACCACAGAGTCGTTGAAATTAACTAAATAACCGTTTTTAACCAATTTAGAAACTGAAATCAAATTTCTTCTAATATTAGGAACATAAAGACAATATTTTAATATTGAAATCCTATCACTACCAAAATTAAGATGTAAATCTCCCACTGCAACTACTGCTACTTTCTTAGCATTGCCCATGTGTAAGTAACCTCTCCATCACTAAGCTGCCTAGTTTCCTGATTAGTGGCTACCGTATCTACACACCAAGAATTGGTAGATAACACCGCTAAACATGTTTCAATCACTAGTGAATAGGTTTTATCTAGATTGTTCAATTTGTTGAGATAGAGTGGACATTGCTTCTTCTAGTACCCTAACTGCTTACAGTGAAAGCCTTTGCCCTTAGGTTTTTTCACTCCACCTTGAGCTCCATTATTCACTTGAGGAATTGCAACTTAATTTTTAGCCTTTTTCTGTTTCTTCTTGCCTTTTGATTTAGAAGCAGAACCTTTTTCAAGCATAAACACATTTCCTAGTCTTTTCATTACGCCATCTGCTGCTTGGAGTTATTTAAGAAGATCCGCCAAAGTGTAACACCATTTGTTTATATTGTAATTCATGCGAAAATTCTTGAAGCTCTTCGGCAATGAATAGAGTATGATATCGATTTGGGTTTTTCCATCCATTTCAGCTTCAAGGATCTCTATTTCATTTAGATGACTCATCATCTTTATATCGTGATCCCTCACTGAGCTCTCTTTAGCCATCTTTGTGTTAAGCAAGTCCCTCATAGCAACCTGCCTTGCTACATGATTCTGTTCCCCAAATATTTCTTTGAGGTTCATCCTCATGTCATATGTAGTGGGCATAGACGAAGATCGTCTTACCCCTTGGCACTTGCTCATGAGAGTAAAGATTGCTCACCTGTTTCTCTCCATAGGATCCATCGGCTTCTAACTCAAGTTCAAACACTTCTAACACATGCGATGGTCTAGCTCAAACTTTCTCAATATCGAGACGTGGAACACATCGTGAATACCTGACAATCTTGACTGTAGAGCCAAACGATATGCGACTTCTCCAATTCTCTCAAGGATGTCAAAGGACCCGATATATCGCAGTGAAACCTTTCTTTTTCGCCCGAAATGGGATAGGCCATGTCGTGGTGACATCTTCAAGAACACTGATCACCCACTTCGAATGACAAAGGGCGACGACGACGGTCAACATAGCTCTTTTGTCGGCTTTGTGATATAAGTATCCTCTGACGAATCACTTTGATTTGCTTTATTGTTGTCTCCTGGGCGACCAAAATTTGTTGGCAAATCAATCTCATGATGTCGGTGGTCTCCCCAATCAAGTCCAACCCTACAATGGTCGTCTCACCCAACTTAGTCCAATGCACGAGTGAACTACACGGTTGCCCATACAAGGCCTCATACGGTGCCATCTTGATACTTGATTGATACACAACTCAACTAAGGGTAAGCGATCTTCCCAATTCCGTCGAAAATCCAAAACACAAGCCCGAAGCATATCTTTCAATATCTGAATCGTCCGCTCAGATTGTCCATCCGTCTGAGGGTGATAAGTTGTGATAAATAAGAGATTTGTACCGAGTGTAGCTAGCAAACTCTACCAGAAATGTGCGGTGAACCGCGAATACCATTTGGATACGATAGACACCAGAATCCCGTGAAGTCGAATGATCTCTCAAATATACAAATGGCTAAACTTCTCAACATAGTCGATCACTTTAATCGGCAAGAAGTGAGCAGACTTACTCACACCATCTACAATCACCCAAATAGCATCGTGTCCCCTCGGTAACTTTGACAATCCCGAAACAAAGTTCATTGTAACATTCTCCCATTTCCATTCGGCCACGGGCAAAAGTTGCAATTTCTCGGCAGGTCGTTGGTGCTCATTTTTCACTTGTTGGCATGTTAGGCACTTAGACACAAAAGTCACCACGTCTTGCTTCATACGAGGCCACAAAACTGTCGACGTAGGTCATGGTACATCTTCGTCCCTCCCGTTTGAATGGCCAATGGTGAGTAATGAAACTCTCTCAGAATCTCTTCCCGACATGAAACAGGCACAAACAACTTTTCTCCAATCGATATGCATCGTCCACCCATCTCTAGCATTGCCACTAAAATACTTCTTCCGCAACTCATTCGTCTCCTCATCACTTAATTGGGTGTCAATCACTCGAGTGGATAGAGTAGATTAAACCGTTAAATCGCACAAAGTCACCCCTTCCTGGACCGCCTCAAAACATGATGCATAAACTTCCAAATCTCGGACTGCCTTCCATTCGAGTGGACAGGCTTGCTAAGTGTGTAGGCTTTCTACTCAAAGCATCTGCAGCCACATTGGCTTTTTTCGGGTGGTATTGTAGATCAAAGTCGTGATCCTCAATATGCTCCATCCACCAGCGCTATCGTAGATTCAACTCCTTCTAAGAGAACAAGTACTTCAAACTCCTTCTGAGAAAACTTCAAATTTCTCACCATACGGATAATGCCGCCAAATCTTCAAAGCAAATTCCACGGCTACGAGCTCTAAATCATGGGTTGGGTAATTCCGCCCGTGGATTTAAAAACTGCCTCAACCCATACACTACCAGTCTACCCCCTTGCATCAACACACAACCCAATCCTTCTCTCGAATCATCACAATACATGGCATATCTGGCTCCCCTCTCAGGCACAATCAAAATCGTGCACTAGTCAAGTAATTTTTCAATTCCTCAAAGGCTGTTTCACACGCGTCATCCCACACAAATCGCGTCCCTTTACGAGTCAAATGAGTCATCGGAGCTGCTAATCGGGAAAATTCAAGAACAAAGCGTTGATAGTATCCGGCCAAGCCCAAAAAGCTACAGATCTTAAACACATTTTTCGGTCGCTGCCAACTCATAACAATCTTTTCTGGGTCAACAGACACACCACTCCTAGACACCACGTGCCCCAAAAACTTCACCTCGAATAACCAAAACTTGTACCTACTAAGTTTGGCGTACAGTTGATGCTTCCTCAAAAGTTCCAAGCAATGGCGAGATGAGATTTGTGCTCCTCCTATGAAGGTGAATAGACCAAAATATCATCAACAAAGACCACAGCAAACAGGTCGAGGTACTTGTGAAAAATGCAGTTCATGAGGTCCATGAACATTGTCGACTCATTGGTCAACCCAAAAGGCATAACTACAAATTCACAGTGTCCATAATGCATCTAAAAGGTAGTTTTTGGAATGTCCTCATTCTGAACTCTCAATTGGTGATAACCAAACCTCAAGTCAATCTTTGAAAAACATGTAGTGGCCCGGAGTTGATCAAATAGATCGTCAATTCTTGGCATCGGATACTTGTTCTTCATTGTGACACGGTTAAGCTTCCGATAATCAATGCACAAACGCAAAGAACCATCTTTCTTTTGTGCAAATAGGGTTAGTGCTTCCCATGGTGATGTACTAGGACGGATAAATCCCAAGTCCTGCAAATCTTGCAATTGCACATTCAAATCTTTCAACTCAGCAGGTGCAAAACAGTAAGGTGACATAGAAATGGGAGTAGTGCCTGAGTGTAACTCCATTTGAACTCAGTCTCTCTCTCTCTCGGGAGGTAAATTGGCTAACTCTTTCGAAAATACGTTTGGAAAATTGCAAACCACCTCCAGCAACTCTCCACGCGCAAATACATCCTCATCTAGGGTCAGGCTAGCCAATAATGCATAGATCAAATTCCGCTCTTCTGTTTCACATATATAGGGTTCTAACGGTCCCCGGTGCTCCCCAAAGAACTCAAAGCAACCATCTATGGGTGAACACCTACAGACTCTGCGTTTGAAACAATCAATGGTGGCGTAGAACGTGAATAACCAAGACATGTCTAACACAATGAAATCAAAAGTGAAGCGACGATCTAGAATAGTGAGTTTGCTACCTCTACAAATATGGCAAAGTGGTGATTTCCCTCCAAGTGGTGTCTCAACAAATAACAGAGGTCCAAGCAAATCAATTTCTAACTCCAAAGCACGTGAAAAAGATACAGCAATAAAATAATGAGATGCTCCAAAATCAAATAAAACCTTCGCAAAAGAGTTAAATAAGAGGAAAGTACCCCTCATAACTGATGCCACTAGAACCTGAGAAGAAGATGGTACAGCAGTGAACGTGGTATCGAAGACCCTACCTTGGGTACGCTAAGCCTGTGCATAACTGTCACGTTGTCCTGAACCCATTCTAGGTGCCAACGAACCCGCACCCCTATCAACATGGGGTCTAAGGCTGGTTCTAGCTGAGTCCTACTTTGAGCATTTTTTGGAGGTTCATCCCCTCTAGTCCGGGATTCATTTATTTACTTCAGTCTATGGCAGAGGTGTATTGATTGGTGAATGATATTGCATTACACGATTCAATTTATAAATCAAATGAAAGAAAATGGTGAAAACATGCTGGAGCATGCGCACAATATCTGCCCCATGCATGCTGATGTCATGCTAACATTAGCCCCACAAAAATTACCAAATAGCCATTGTGTTTAAAAATGTCTTGACGCTCTATTTTTTAACCCCAGACCTCAATTGAACTCAGATTTGACCATAGATACAGCCAATGGACTTGTATCGTCATGACGATCAATTTGAGTGTAATCTTCGATTTATGAATGCGTAGCTCATCAACCTAACTCACGAATAATTACCGATATGCCCCCACAGCCCTTAAAAATGCCTCTTCTTGAGTTATCAAACTCATTTGACAATGGATACATCCCGATGGACTCGTATCAACACGCTAATCAGTAATATATGCTCTTCAAAGTTCGAAGACGTTGATTCAGAAATCATGCTACCGAAAACTGTTGGCGTGGTCCAATTTTATCGTATTTATTGTCAACGGACTTTTATCATTGCACTGGTCAATAGTATGAGGTTCTCATGATTTGATAAAGTTGTCTCGCGAATAGTGCTCCAAAGCCCTAATATGTGCAAAGACGAAGCGACCATTTGTTTGTCGATTTATCGAATTTCTTTAGGTTTCTTCTAGGAAGGTTCAATTGACTTCCAAGGCATTTCAATGACATCATATTAAGCTTCTTCATGAGAATTGGAGTGGTGAAGTTGCCCTGACTTGATTTGAGGATTCCTTAGTTCCTGTTCAAATAAAAGGACAAAATCGTTTTTTCACGTTCAAACCCTCTTCGAGTTTATGGACCACATCAATACCTTTTCATACACTATTGAGGCATCCCGATTTGATTGTGCTGGCCGTTGGAGCCTGTTCTTGGTGCTAGGGGCAAAATAGTCATTTGACCTACATTCCACTGAATTCTCTGAGGTTGTCCAAGTATCATCTAAATCATGTTGACAAGTTTGCTCAGTGAATGAAAGTGTCTCCGGTGAAATTTTTCGGTCTTCAGATCATCCCTGCGTTTTTGGCATAAACAAGCAAAGTAGTCATTTTGTGCATACGGTTTTTTAAGCTCATTCTAATGGCATATTTCATGATAGTTTGAGTGGTGGGGCAAAATCTATTATCAACAGTTGCCCCTTTATGCCCCTTTATGTCTGCCATTGGTGAAGTAAAAGATAGACAAAGAATATAAGATGGGGGATTTGAACTCACCCAGTTTAAAATCAAGCCATGTTGCTCTATTTTGAAACTGCCTTTGACAACTATTTCTCCACTGAGTGTCTGGGATAACATTTATCTTGTCTTGACACTAGAGAGTCCAAGGACTAATTTATCTCTCTTTTGTCTTTTGTGCCCTGTTCTGAATTCTTCGAGATAGTGCATTCATTGGCATCCCCTTTGCGCCCATCGAGAAAACTTTATCCTGAAAATAATAGCTTCGGTTATTAATTGAAAACTTTATTCGATGTTGGAAGAACACTTGCAAATCAGAAATAGTTAACTAACAAATTCTTGAAAATTTGATTCCAAGGTTTATAACATGTGAATCCTGAAATTCAATTTCAAAAGTGTGATAAGATCAGAAAATCCTTGGAAATTTGATTCCAAGGTTTCTAAAAGTCAGATTCTTGAAATTTTGATTTTGAAACCTGAGTAACAAGGAAAATGCTGAAAATATAAAGGGTTCCTTAGAACATTAGAGTGATTTCATGGTTTCTATAGGAATCAAAGATTTGACTTCAAGGTTTACGAGAGATTTGATTATTACAACTTTGAACTGAGAAATTATAAAAATTATTAAAGATTACGACTTCAAAATGTTTTAAAAGCCTCAAAGATTACGAATCTGAGTCAAAAATTTGAAAAGCCATCTAAGATATGACTTCAAGAGTTTTGAAATGTTCAAAGAATACGAATCTAAATTAGGAAGTTCTGAAAATTCTTGAAGATTACAAACTCAAAGTTTTTAACTAAGACTCAGAAACTACGACTTTAGTTGAATATTTCGAAACTCCTTGAAAATTATGACTCCAAGCTAAAACTTTGAACTTCCTTGAAGATCAAACTTCAAGATTTTGAGAAAGAGGTTTTGAAGATTATACATAGCTTCAAGTTGTAAACTTTGAAGCTACATGAAGATTACTTCCTCAAGATTTGTGAAAGACTTGAAGATTACAAATCAAAGTTATATTTGAAAATCCTCAAAGATTATGACGTCTAAGTTTTTGAAAGAGACTTTGAGATTACGATTCTAAGCCAAGAATAGAAAAGTCCTTGAAGATTACGATCTCAAGGTTTTGAAAGAGACCAAGAGATTACAACTCTAAGCCAAGAATTGAAGAGTACTTGAAGATATGACATCGAGGTTTCGAAAGTGACTTAGAAATTTGATTCCTAGTAAAAAAATGTGAAATTTTTTTACAATTCAATTCCAAGATTTTGTTCAAAATCGTTGAAAATTCGACTCCAAAGTTTTGTGAGAGACTTAAAAATCTAATTCTAAGCTAAAAATCTAAAAATCTATATAGATTACGACTCTAAGGTTTTGATGTAAATTCTTAAGAATTTGATTTTAAGGTCTGTGAGACTTCGAAATTCGATTTTAAGCCAAAATCTAAAAATCCTTGGCAACTCAATTACAAGGTTTTATTTTAAAACTTGAGCGAAATCTTTGAAAATTTGATTCCAAGACTTTTCATGCTATCTTCCACGTCTCTTTTCACATGAGAAATTTGTCCTAGCTCATTGCCATTTTGATATTGCATACGGATGTCGCGTTGTTGTCTAGACAATGGGAATGCTTTTTAGCTGGAAATTTGTCCTAGGTCTTATTGTTTGGGAAATTTGTAAGCCCTGCAGGATTTTCCCATTAACTTTCCTCACCTTTCCCTTGTGAGCAAGGCAGTCTTTGCCGCCCATGTTTCAAAGGAGCTCGACATCAGGCTATGAGGATTGCAATAAAAGCATGCCTTATCGTGGGGTTAGAATTTTGAATCCTTTTTTAGCCACTTCCGAGTAGTGTCACAAGAATAGCAACTATAGCTAAGCGAGTCTGACTTTCTGTGCAGAGTGTTATTTCTTCCCTTTCTCTTGAACATCTACATCTTTCAATACATGTGTCCTGCATGGTTAGGTGACTTTATTCTCTTTTCAAGATTAGCATGTACACAAAATACGTATTTTATTAACATTTGTCCTTCTTTGCTTTAAAAATTTATTTTAAAATTTGTACTTGCTTGCCAATAAAATTTGTACTTACTTAATGTCGGATACTAGATAGAAAATGTAGAGAGAGAGAGAGAGAGAGTCTCTTCCTTCTCACTAGAACCCAACGATTATTTTCATGGCTGATGGGACATTCTCCATGGTTCCAGGTCTTGGAATAGATGATACTACCCGAAGTGGGAGCAATGGGACCCTCACGAATTTGGCCCAGTGCAATAACTCAACCCTTACATCCTCTCTTTTGGATTCATTAATGGATAAATCCTCTCCAACTGGTTGTTCAAACAAATGTGGTCCCATAATGACCTTGGAACTTCTGTGGTTGACTGCGTTAATATCCGTAGAAAACAACTCCTACATCACTCTTCGAAACTTCCACCTGAAATTAAAACCTCCATTCATTATAATACTAACCCCACCCATTGTCTTGATTCCCTCACCCATAATGATTCTCACCGGTCCACTTCTCCAAACATTACCCCCGCTTCCACAAAAACCAAACATTCCCCATCTCGTAAACTTTCACAAGTTCTTCAGGCCGAAGCCACCAAACTTCAATGCAAAGACTCCATCTCCGATCTCATATCTTGTCTAGAGACCACCATGAAATGTACCTTGGATCTCAGAGATCCTTCGGATTTGGAAGGTATGGTCCAAATGATGAAGTGGCTGAAAGATGAATTTCTAGAAACCATTCATGATCCTAACCCAGTTCTTGAGGAAGCAGATAGCAGTGATCTTTGCCCAAATCGACAACTTTCAACCTGATCTATTTGGTAATGCTGACCCTTCAGTCTCCACCAAAAATCTTTCTCCTTAGCGGACTCCATCTTCGGCTAACCCTAATCATGGGGTTCCTCCGGCGGATGTGGGTAGCACTCAAAATAACAGGTCCAATCTTCCATTATCAAAACCTAAAAAGGACTGGGTCTCCATTCTTCAATCTCAAAGTCCTGCGGAATTTATGAAGCTGGATTTCCATCCAAAAATTCTAAATAATAAACCTTCTATTATTGTTCTCGAGGAGAAACACATTGAAACTAATCGATGGAAACATTGCCTGGTTGGCTATTTCCTTGATGGAAAGATGGCGTTGCATCTGGTGTGTGCAACGGCTCATAACCTGTGGGGTTCGTATGGTCTTATTGATGTTAAGTCTATTGAGCAAGGATGTTATTTCTTTGAGTTTCAGGACAACGAATCCAAAATGAGAGTTATGGAAAAGGGGCCATGGTTTTTCTCAAAAAAATACCTTCTCTTTCATATCTGGCATAAACTAATGCCTCTGACCCGATATGAGCCTGACCATATCCCTACCTGGGTGAAATTTCATCATCTTCCTTTGGAATTCTGGACTGTTGAATGTTTCAGCTGTATTGCTAGTGTTGAGGGTAAGCCAATTTGTGTGGATAAAGCCACTGAAACTATAAGTAGACTTGCTTTTGCTCACATTTTGCATCGAGATTGATGTTGGTCACCCTCTTCCAAAAACTCTCCAGTTGGTTATTGGAGGAATGACAACTATTGTGGTCCTTGAGTATCAATGGTTACCCCCCAAATGCTCGAAATGCTTTGTTTTCGGCCATCATGATTCGAAATGTGTGAGGAATACCCCTCCCCAGGTTTCAATTGTGAAACCATCTGTTCAAGAGGATAAATGGGTCCAAATGGTTAAAAACAATGGGAAAATGGTAAATTCGGATGATCCTTCAACCTCAACTCATACACCTACTATGATACCTCAGGCAGTTGAGCTTCCTCTTACGTAGGACACAGATATGATGGAACACATGACTACCATTGAGGAGAACAAAGTTTTGGATGAAAATGTTGATTCTAGAAAAGAAGAAATGGTAGATCATGTTTCTCAGCGTGATTCTTCATCCACATCGCAATCCTCTACCAAGGCTAAAAGCAGGACCCCCCCTTTCTCTACTCGTAAGAACAATCATAGTAGCTCAACCAAAAAGAAAGGAGGGAAAGGAGGGAAAAAGCAGA